>WEKX01026229.1:1804-12188 GCA_013390025.1 Pitta sordida
TTAGACTTGTTGAATCTCATATTATTGGAATCTGCCCATTTCTCTAGCCTATCTAGGTTCTTCTGAAGGGTGTTCCTCTGGCAGTTCAACATTTGCCCTCAACTTGGAATCATCTGCAAACTTGCTCAGTTCCTTCATCCATATCATTCATTTCCACCATCCTTAGAATGTAGTAGCTCCTTTAGATGCTAAGAACTAAAAAACAAAGTTTGAAACAATTAGAAAAAATATTTAGTATACTCTGATGGCTAGCCAATAGCTCTTACAATGGCTCTACATTAACAAAATCATACAACCGCTAACCAAGTTCACAGTAATTCATAGTTTCAGTTCTGATTATCAGATAAAGTAATTCAAGCTAGCTATTCAACAGCTTCCACTAGTAACACTGTACCAAGGGGACTGCTTAAACTCAGATTTACAATGTGCTTCTTGTACATTGAGGTAATCACATTTCTGTTTAACCCCTTCCATGACTGCACATTCAAGGACGTGTAATAGTATGCACACATGATAATCCTGCTGTGTTATGCAAAGAAATAATTAATTGTCTCACTATATCCTGTCACCTCTGCACTAATGCTAAAAACACATTTTTCTTGACAGATTTTTAAGAGTGTGCATGTCCTAAATGACAGTTGGTCTGCATAATAATAATCTGGGCATTACACTCAATATTTTGATAAAACACTGTTAATAGTGTTTGTTTAAATAACATTCTTTTAAATATTTTATATTACTAGTTTGTAACTTCATTCACAGCTTTAGTGTTTGGAATTTCCTACCCCTTTCCCTACACACCTCCATGTAGGCAAACATTCACAGTATGACATCTTCAGCTTTCAATATGAGGTAACTAAATTATATTTTAAATTCAGACGCTGTCCTTTGTAATATCCAAAGATTTATACAAGTATAAACTTCTAGATATAATGTCTGGGTATTAACTGATATAGGAAATACATATAGCTCCAACAGATCTAATCTCTGAATCCCTGTAAGAATCAGTTATTAATCTCCTGGAAATAGGACACAAAATAAAACATACTGCTTTACAGCTCCTTCAAGAGGGTTTTTTCCTTCAGTTATTGTCACAGTTTGTGTATGTGTAGAATTTCCCAAATCCTTAGTCTTTGGCATTTGCATGTATTAAAAATATCTACATGTGGAAAGATATCTACCTCTTGAATTTATTCCCTTTCTAAACTCTTAATTTCATTTTCTTACTTTTTATTTCCGTTTTTGTTGTACTTTATTTCAACAAGTTTGGGAAGCTGGGGGTGTGTAAACACTGGCAAATACCAAAAATTGAAGGCACAGTGTTTAAAATGTGGCCATACAGCACTTAAGATTTAAAAACTAAGCTTTTGATTTTGTAATTTTCATTCTGAAGAGAAAAGTAAATACTAAGTGCCTAAGGATTAGAAGCCTTTGTTTTATGTCTGATATGTCTGATCCCTGTATCCTACCAATAGATGCTCACAAGCAAAGTACCTTTATCCACTAGTATGGTTTTAGAGCACACCTAACTCAGTAGCAATCTAAAAAAAAGTAGGACTAGAAGTACACAAAACACAAGCTTAAAAGAAGGAATTATATTTAGCACTTCGGGATTTCTTAAATTTCTTCTCTATGGTTACAAATGCTAATCCATACTGTGCACACCTATTACAGTTTATTTGAGGATGTAAGTCTAGAAGACCTTTCCACAAGATTTACAGTCGGCCCTCTTGCACTTCGCACCCCCCATATTGCAGCTTCAGATCTTAGTGGCGTGATTTTTTAATGAGGTAGGAGACCCATTTCGCAACTGCGCATGCATGAACTGTCGCAGCTGCCAAGGTGGTGGCATGGGTGGTGATGGTGGCATGGGCGGCAGTAGGGGCGGCATGGGTGGCAGCACAGCCACCATTTGACACAGAAGTGGGGCTACGCAGATCCCAATTAAGACCGCAGGTCCGCGTTACAGGAGACATGACTGTATTAAGAGGAGCTGAGGGGTCACTTCAATTATGACTATTCTGTCTGGAAGAGGTATTTTTCCCAGAGGGCAGGGGGACCAGGGATGATAAAAACCCTGAGAAGAACAGTAATGTGTTTTTTAACACTGTTAGGTTGAATGATCTTTAAGCGTTAGTGTTCTTTCTTTTAGAAATAATTTTTCCTAAATCCTTCCACTTCCTGGCATTTTTGTGGGTGCAGGATTATCTTTCTTCACAGAAGGCAACACAAAGCAAAACTTATGAGGAGTTATAGCAATTAGAAACATTCTCTAATGATATACTTTGCAGTCTGAAATCAGACTGGGGAACAAATTGACACAGACAGCCATGGAAACCAAGTTTAAAATATGGATAAGAGCCAACAGGGAAATTTGATTTAAAATAATCTCTCCTCCCCTTGGCTTTTGTTTCCATCTCCACCTCTTGTTTCCAAAAATCTATCAATGAGAACAATTTTTTTGAATTTTTCTCCCATTTCCCAATATGAAACGTTTTCTAGATTCATGAGACTCGAAAGAACTTGGAGGTCCCAGAAATATGTCGGGGTTTGTTGTTATTTTTGTTATTTCAAACTGAGGATTTTTTTGTTTTATCAAATTGTGAACAAAAACTTCATAACTTATTTTTTCTGCTTTCACTGAAGATTAACACACAGATATACTTCTTCAGAGTTCTTAGATTTATTTTTTTTACAAAGACTGAAGTGGTTTTGTCCCTACAGTCTTTTTCTTACAGACATAGGTGGATGTATTTTTGAAGAGTGACATGTATGAAGTATTAAAAATACCATTTGGCTTATTGTTTTATTTATATATTACTGTTGACATTAGTATTTTCTATCTCATACATAAGTATAGCTATGATATTATAGAAATTCCAATGAGAGGCAGGTGTGTCTGTTACTAATATTTGATTCTGCAATTGACTAACAAATAAGAGAAGGTTTAAGGGGTGTTGATATTAACACTACAAACAACTTTATGACACTGAAGTCGAGATTAAAAGGGGTTTTTTTTCAAAGCACTTAGATTAGTCTGCTTCTGCAATATTCCATTTTCATAACAACAAAAACTACAGTTCCTACACTAAATATAACATTTCTATGTAACTTTTTCCTCAGATATATCCACTGATAAACATTTTACTCCTATGAATATGTCTTCTTCTGTAAGATGCAAATAAGAATCAAGACAAGCACTAAAATGCCTTTGACATGGCTTCCCATGGTAAGCTTCAGGACAAACTCTTAGAGCATGGACTGGATAGAATCATTTCAGGTTGGGTTAGGAATTGGTTGGATGGCTGAGCTCAGAGAGTGTTGGTGAATGGTGCCACATCCAGCTGGCAGCCAGTCACTAGTGGAGGCCCACAGTGTTAGTCCCGGCACTGTTCAACATCTTTATTGACGATAGGTAATTTATTGACGATTAGGTAATAGGTGATAGGTTGGACTTTATGATCTCTATGGTCTTTTCCAACCTTACTGATTCTGTGATTCTGTGATTCTGTGATATGGATGAGGAAATGGAGTCCATCATCAGCAAGTTTGCAGATGATACCAAGCTGGGGGCAAATGTTGAACTGCCAGAGGGTAGGAGTACCCTTCAGAGGGGCCTGGACAGGCTAGAGAGATGGGCAGATTCCAATAATATGAGATTTAACAATTCTAAGTGACGTGTTCTTCACTTTGGACATGACAACCCCATGCATCTCTGTTGGCCAGGGGATGAGTGGCTGGAGAGTGGTGAAATGGAGAGGGATTTAGGAGTTGTGATTGACAGAAAACTCAGTATGAGCCAACAGTGTGCCCAGGTGGCTAAGAGGGCCAATGGCATCCTGGCCTGTATTCNGTGTGGGCATTCACTTAGGAGTTCACAGGTTATTCTGAGTTGGACTAGATGATCCTTGTGAGTCCCTTCGAATTCAAAATATCCTGTGAACCTGTGTGAACCTGTGAATTTCAACCTTGCTTTAATTGTTTTGACTAATCAGCTCCAGTGTTTCACATTTAATACAGTGGTGAGTGTCCCTGCCTCTCAGACAGGAGATTGGTGTTCGTTTCCCACCAGGGAGGCAGTGGTGCTGTTTAAGAGTTGGACTCAATGATCCTTGTGGGTCCCTTCCAACTCAGAATATTCTGTGATTCTGTGATTCTTGCCCCATGTTTGGACTAGGACTGTGCTCTGTTTATATTTCAGGACTGGAATACAAGACTTTCTTCCTTTAATATTGGATGCTAAATTTCTGGCCCAATGAATGATTTTAATGTATATTAATTCTTCCAAAATCCTTCTAAAATTCACTAAAATTTTACTGTTTCACTAAAATCCCTGAATTTCTAAGCTTATACCTACCTCACTAAAATCTATACGTTTCTGAATCCTCAAATTACTCTGCCTGTCACTCTTCAGCCGCCTTCTGCAGTTTTGTCTTTTTCTTTGAAGAAATGAAAGAAGAAGGGCACTATACATTTTGTGTTTCTTCCATTTTGGAGTAACTGATAATCTAATATGCTTTTCTTAATTATTCATGGTTTGATTTCTCTGTTTATAGAGAAGATATTTACATCACAATAATCGTACTGATCATGTCTAGATTCACACAATTGCAAAACTATGGAAACAGGCAGTTAACAAAATTATTATCAAACTAGCCTGTCAGTGAGTGTTTCCAGTGCCTTCCCCCCCCTCCCCCCCCCCACTTTTGCAAGTGAAAGGCCTCACAGAGTCACTTTTATTTTATTATTAATTTTTCCTTCAGAAGTAGAAATGGAGCATATAATTTCTAACCTTTTTTTCAGTTATGAATTTGTTTACTTCAGTTAATAAACAGGTGGGGTTTTTTTTCATTTTCTTCTTCACTTCCCTTCGAGGAGAGGAAAATCTCACTCTAAACCACAACAAAATCCAAAATCTCCCACAGGAAAACTGAAACTTGCTAATATTTTCAAAGAATCAGTCAAAAAAAATGAAATACTAGTTTTTCCTTTGGTGAGCCAGCTAACTTTAAGACTACTTAATGTCTCAGGATGAAGTTTGTTGTTTCAATGTACTGTATCCACTGCAATTACATGCTGTACAGCCAGATTAAAGACTTGTTATGTGGGACACATGCCTTTCCAAGAAGTTATACCAAGTTTTTTTTATTAGCCCCTTCCAGGAAACAGAATCACAGAATAAACAAGGTTGGAGAAGACCTTTGAGATCATCAGGTCCAACATATTACCTGTCACCATCCCATCATCTAAACCATATCACTCAGTGCCTCATCGGACCTATTCTTAAACATCTCCAGGGATGGTGATTCCACCACCTGCCTGGGCAGACCATTCCAATGACAGATCACACTTTCAGTGAAAAAGTTTTTCCTAATATCCAACCTAAACCTTCCCTGATTTTTTTTTAAATCTATTACAGTTTTCACAGTCTTCCCTTATAGAGGTACTGTGCATGTTCTGTGTACTAGTAACCTCCACAATGAATAAATCATCAAATTTCAGTGAAGACTTCCATTGCTTGTGGATTGTACTGATTATATAGTGTCTGCATGCTGATAACAGATGGATTATGAGACAACATTAGAAATATAAAGGCAGAGGGAGGGAATAATCTCTTTTATTGAAGTTAGATGATATTTGTTTCAATACAGCATTCGTATTATACTAAGGTGTCACAGTGACTGAGAGTATAACAGCTGTGATGTCCATGCCTTCACACATTTAAACTGAGTTCCCTTCAGATAAGGGGAAATTAGAAATGTCTGTGGATTTGTCCAACATTGTGGATTTTTCCAGGAATTTGAAATATGAGAAAACCTTGTCCACTCATAAGACGGTAAAACAAATGGCTGAGGTCTTCATTTGTCCATTAGTCTGAGCTTTTGAAGACCTCAGTTAACCACACTTGAGGAAGACTACCTTCAAAACTTTTTTAAGAAGAATGTAATGAGATTGGAAGGATCATCATAAAAAGGACTACAGAGGATGATAATGTGACAGACCCACTATCAATTTTTATTTTTAAATTTAAAATGTTTTTCCTGAAATGATGAAGCAAATATTTAATGCATCTAAACCATAACCATAGTGGAATAGTAGCTTGTCCAAGGAAAAGCTGCTTCCTGTGTCGTATTTATTGCCAGTTATATAAACCTGACACTTGAATTCCTCAGAAAATCATTTCCATGAGTCATAAGCTTCCTTCATATCTTGTTTTGCTGTGCTATAAAATGTCACTTGGTAATTAACTAGGCAAGGAATTAAAAAAGAGAAGAAAGATAGGTAGAATGAAAATAATTTAAGACTTTAGATTCTTTTTACTTATAGCTGAACAAAGCAGGAAAGAAATTTATGCATATACCACTTAAATCCCTAGATTCATAGAAACAGTCAACAGAGTAACTATGAGCATCAAGACATGTCATCTAACAATCAGACTAAAATGCATAAAAATCCAAGATTGCTTCAGAAAACAGCCATGAAATTCAAGCTCAAAAATATTACATATGCCAAAGCTGAGAAACTAGATGAACTCTTGGAAAGATAACTTGCATATGATTATAAAATAGGCGGCTTATATTTAGAGGAGGAAATATACTGAGATGAAAATTATGGAGATCTGGGCTACACGGCAGACAGTTACTGACGTACCTTTATAAATTCTCCTTGTGGTCACCATATAAAACCACTGCCTGGAATAAATTAATCTTTGATTTAGCCCAGTTTGGTCGTTTTTATGGTTTCCTATTTAGCTACTAGGAAATAAGGTTTGAATTCTTTTCTCTTTTTACACTATTAATTCTGTGCTTTCAATTTTATAAGACTTCTGTTGGAAGGAATGAGAAGATTTTTTTTACTTGTAAGTTTGATTATGTGTTCTTCAGAACAGAAATAGGTTAGGATAATAAGAAATAAATTACAACAAGAACCTTGTCTTTGGCAAATTCAGTGGAGTTTCTGGTATTCTCAGAAAATAAAAAAGCATACTCTTTAGTAGATCAAAATTTTATATCTGATTTCTAGTCTTAAGAGACGTTACATTAATTCTTGCAAACATTTCTTTAAAAGAGAACAAATTTATATAAATATATAGATTTTTAATTTTTTTTTAATTTATTGACTAAATTAATGTAATAAATTATCATTATTTGACAGCTATATAATACACTAATCCCTCAGTTCTTCACAGCTCAAATTTTGTGGCTTCCATTCTTGGCAGGACTTCTTTCACGTGAAGACATCATCACCTCCCTCAGTCCTTCACAGGGTTTTTTCATGTCACGTGAGCACACTGAAACAGCCACACATGCACAGTGAGTGCCTTTGTTGCACCTGGGTGTGGGATCAGAATGAGAGGGCACGGCCTCAAGCTACGCCAGGGGAGGTTCAATCTTAATGTTAGGAAGCGGTTTTTCACAGAGAGAGTAATTGCATATTGGAACGGGCTGCCCAGGGAGGTGGTGGAGTCGCCCTCCCTGGAGGTGTTTAAGAGAAGACTGGACGAGGAGCTTAGTGACATGGTCTAGCTGGGGGGTGTAGGGCTGGATGACCCTGGGCCCCTTCCGGCTCGGAGTGGCCTGCTAGACTGTGAAGGATCTAGGTTGGTGTTACGCTCTGGGATGTGCTCTCGGTCTCTGCACGGGTGTTAGATGGTGAGTTGGACTAGATGATCCTTGTGGGTCCCTTCCAACTCACAATATTCTGTGATTCTGTGATTCTGTGATCAGCAGCTGGGAGGTGGTTAGTGGCTGGCAGCCGGGTGGCGAGGTCCAGCAGTCTCGCTCCGATCCCTACCCCAAGGGGCTCCCCTCTCTGTTGCCTGCAGCTCGTTCTAATCCCCTGGGTGTGTAGCAGGGCTCAGGCTGCCTGCCCAGCATGTTGTTCCCCCATGCCCCTCAGCCTGACTGGCAGCAGCACTGTCTTGTCACACCACCAGGGAGATTTCCTGCTCTGTCATCTGCCCTCTCACAGCCCCGCAGTGTCGGCCTAGGGGAACATGGTCCTTGTGGCCAGGACCAGCAGACATATCCTCTCAATTGTTTATTAAGCAAATGGTGATGCGGGACTGTGGTGGAGTGCAGGCACAAGTGAGCAAAAGGTCCTGGCATGTTGACCCCGCCCCTTGGGAGCCAGCAGCAGCTGCACAGCTCGGCTCAGCTTGGGCAACCCCTATCCCTGTGGGGCAAGGGACACCAGCACAATGCGGCGTGGCTCAGCAACCTCCACCCCTCGGGCGCACGGGGACCCCAGCATGCTGGCCTCACCATTCGGGGAGAATAGTCTGCCCTGAACACCATGGTCCAGCAGGTCATCCGTGCCAGCACACGATTCGGTGAGGGGCAGGGGACACCTCCTGAGGCTGGGGGTGCAGGGCAGGAGGCAGGGAGATATTTACATATGTATGAATCCCTACTTTGCAGATTTTGCTTATCATGGCATCTTTCTGGAACTGACCCCCTGCAAAATTCAAGGGTTTAGTGTATTAATAATGAAAATAATCATCTAATTATTTGTATGAATTATTTTTCTAGACCAACATGCAAAACCAACAAGTAGGAAAGAAAATTTATAAAAACCAGGCACAGATCACTGTGTAGTCTTTTCTTCATGTCCTAATTTATTTTAAAAAAGAAAGCAAAATAAAACAAATCTCAAAATCATAACAAACCGATTTAAACAACAGTTCAGACTGTTCAAGGCCTTTGTATCTGGTCAGCTGGAAGGAGAGAGGTCTGATCCTTCTCACCTAATATCCCCATTGTACCATGTTCTATCATTTTTCCAGTTCACCAACTGCATTCAGTAGATATGTGTGACTAGGATAAACTCTGAGATGCCAAAGCACCAACAGCCCCTGTTACAGTGTTTGATGCTGGGTGTTCAAAAAATGAAAAAGAAAAAGAAAATAAAAAAAAAATCTTGATTCAAAACCTTTCTATCTAGTAGCCATCTTCCAGAAATTAAGAAACAGAAAAATATCTTTTGTAGCTAATTATAACACACAGTTAACTGTTCTTGTTTAGAGGAGACTCACAGCATCTCAGGTATCTAATATAGAACTGTCAGTGAAGTGTTCTTCATGGAATTAGTGTTCAAAAGCTTCTATATTAATATTTGACTTTTATCTGCAGTAATTCCATAAAAACCCTGGAGCATCATTTAATGTTTGCCTTAATTACCTTCCTGAGAAATAGACTAGGAAACAAAAAGCAAAGATTTATTTCTTTAGATAAGTTTGAACTATTCAAGGTCTTGTCAGTAATCCTGAAAAAAATCAGTGACAGAGGTAGAATGACTAGTATTACTTTGAGGCCACATATATGAGAATAAAAGTGTTTTTACAGTTGTGTACCTCAGCACCATATTTTAAAAGTACTGTTAATTTTGTCTTTGAAGCATTAGAAGCTCAGACCTTGCCATAAATGAAATATCAGTTGTGTGGTCTTCCAAGCACATTTCTTAGTGCAATTGTATTATTGCAATGGAATCATGAACAGAAGTAACTGATAATTTCTGTGGGGTATGATGTGCATAATCTATCTTCTCAGACTTGAGATGATTGTAAGCAAGGTATAATTTCATTTTGAGATTATTGTCAAGAAAATATTTTGGCACAGCATTATGTTTGTTTCCAAACACATATTCGAAATATATTAATTGCAGAATAGAAACAAAGAACATAAAAACAGTTTCCCAATGTTTTCAACACTGCACAACCATTTGTTCAGGAAAAAGGGAAATATATGCTGCCAAAGGATTATAATATTTCAAAGTAATTTAAAAGCAACCCCTAAGCTCAAGGGTGCTGTTTAATTCATCATTGACAAGAACAGCAAGTGGTGAGTCATGACTCTTTTTTGAAATTTGTTCAATCATTTTACATGCCTCTATTTTTAGCTGCCGAACTTGCAATACCAACTGCTTTTAAAATTCGGCTACTCGAGTTGCCTCTAGCTGAGACCAAAGTCATGATGATTGAACACCAGAAAATAGAAGAAGTTGTTTGCCCAAGAGCAGCAAATATGATCAGCTGAAATTTCAGCACCTGTGTCTGCCTTCTCTGTCTTTAGACACAATCAAGTGCCTGTGTGAAAAAATCCCAAAACATAGGAGTAAATCGCAGTGACCTCTCAGATCTTAAGACCCTACGTAAATGTACATGTTGGTAGCACTCCTGCCTTAAAATATGCTTACACTATCTGCTTATTGTCTTCCCCAATACAACTCTTTGGTCAGACAGGCATAGTGTTAAAAAAGATGAAAAAAATAACCTGGAAAGAAATGCGGAAAGAAGGCGGGAAAGGGAGGGAGGGAGGAAAGGAAGGAAGGGAAGGAAGGGAAGGAAGGGAAGCAAGGGAAGGAAGGGAAGGAAGGGAAGGAAGGA
>WEKX01026230.1:0-12965 GCA_013390025.1 Pitta sordida
GGGAGAAGCCTCTAAAACAGGGGAAGAAACCTGTAATTGGGAAAGGAAACCTGTAAGTGGGAGGAGAATCCTCTGGTTGGAGAAGAAACTTCTAAAATGGAGAGGAAATCAAACTGGGGGGAGAACTAGACATGGTCCAGTTGGTGGAGTGCTGGACTAGATGATCCTGAGGGTCCCTATGAGGGAATAGCCTGTGAGAAGCCTCTAAAACAGAGGGAGGAACCTGCAAATGGGAGGAGAATTCTCTGGTTGGAGAACAGTTATAAAATGGAGAGGAAACCTCTAAATGGGGGAGGAAAGCTCTCACATGGGGGGAGAATCCTCTAAATGGGAGGAGAAGCCTCTTATTGGAGAAGAAACTTCTGAAATGGAGAGGAAATCTTTAATGGGGTCAGGATCCTCTAAAATAGGGGAAGAAACCTGTAAATGGGAGGAGAATCCTTGGATTGGAGAAGAAACTTCTGAAATGGAGAGGAAAGCTCTCAAATGGGGAGAGAATTCTCTAAATGGGGGCAGAAGCCTCTAAAAGAGGGGAAGGAACCTGTAAATGGGAGAGGAAACCTAAAAATGGGAGGAGAATTCTCTGGTTGGAGAAGAAACTTATAGGATGGGGAGGAAACCTCTCACATTGGGGCAGAATCCTCTAAATGGGAGGAGAAGCCTCTTATTGGAGAAGAAACTTCTAAAATGGAGAGGAAAGCTCTCAAATGGGGAGAGAATCCTCTAAAAGAGGGGAAGGAACCTGTAAATGGGAGAGGAAACCTAAAAATGGGTGGAGAATTCTCTGGTTGGAGAAGAAACTTCTAAGATGGAGAGGAAACCTCTAAATGGGGGGAGAATCCTCTAAATGGGGGGGGAGAAGCATCTAAATTGGAGAAGAATCCTCTAAAATGAGAGGAGAATCCTCTAAAGGAGGAATAAACCTCTCAAACAGGAGGAAACTCCTCAACTGGGGAGAATCCTCTAAAACAGGGGAGGAAACCTCTAAAATAGGAAGAAAAGGGAAGAATTCTCTAAAATGGGGCGAGAATCCTCTAAGAATTCTCTAAAATGGGGCAACAATCCTCTAAAATGGGGATGAATCCTCTAGAAACCTGTAAATGGGTGAAGAAACTTTTAAAATGGGGCAGGAATCCTCTGAAATAGGGGAAGAATCATCTCAAGTGGGGGAAGCAACCTCTGAACTGTGGGAAGCAAACTCTCAGGTGTGGGAAGCAACCTCTCAGGTGTGGGAAGCAGGTGATGTGGTGGCAGGGGCTGGAAGTGCCGCTCTGTGTCCTGGCAGTCAGGATTTCTCGACAAGGAGCTCCCAGGGAATTGTGCCCTGGCACAGCAGGACTGTTGAAATCCCTCCCTGGCAGTGTTCCTTTGCCAGGGAATTGTCAGCAATGGTTGGAAAGGTCTGTTTTCAGGGCTTGGGGGTGTTGCCCATTTGACCTCCCCTCCCACCCCATTTGTCCCCCCAGTCCTTTTCCTCAGCTCAGGGGTCCCAGTGGTGCCCCTTGGTGACCCTGCGTGGCATCGTGGTGGTCTTGATTTCTCTGCCAGTCAACAGCAGCTGCTCTGGATAGTCCCAGAGGCCAAAATCTCCAGGTCCCAGGCTGCAGCTTTGCCTGGAGAGCAGATTCCCTGGGCTCTCAGTGTCCCCTGGGAACACAACCCCAGGGACAGAGCAGGGCTGGGACTCCCCTGGCACTGCCAGGGCTGCCAGGCTCAGGCTCAGCAGATGCTCTGCTTGTGCTGTTAGTGGGTGAGAACACAGGGAACAATCCTCAGGCTGCTCCATACAGGTGGGGAGGGTTCCAGAGGGTTCCAGAGGCCGTGTCCCTTTATCCCAAAGCGGCTATTTAACCTGCTGGAGCAACTCCAGAATGAACTGTGCCCCCCCAGGTACAGCACCAACCCCCTCTGAATGGGGGAGGAAACCTCTCAGATGAGGGGACAATCCTCTAAATGAGGGAAGAAGCCTCTAAAACAGGGGAAGGAGCCTCTAAATGGGAGAGGGAACCTATAAATGGGTTGGTGCTGTGCTTCCTGACACCACTCTGGGCCACCAGCCCACCTTGTCCCAGTGCCACCAGCGTGTCCAGCCCCGCACTTTGCTCCGTGCTGTCCTTGTGATGTTGTTGCTGTCCACTGATGCCAGAGCTGCCAAAGGTGGCTGAACGCTCTTTTGCTGCTCATAAAACTCGTTTACAAAATACCTGAGAGCTTCTCTGTGCCTTGTGTGTCGGTGTCCTCCTCACCCGTTGCCGTGTCCTCCTCACCCGTTGCTCGTTAGGTTTTGGTGAGGTGAAACCTCACCTGATTAGGGTTTGGTAAGTATTCCCATCTCCACAGGGGATGATTTGAGGGAAATCAGCTGGAGGACTCAAAGTTGTTGCTTGCAAGCGAAGGAAAAGAGTTTATTTTTGGCCCAGGAGCCAAGGAAGGAGGCACAGAGGTGTCCCCTCCCATCAGGTGCCCCCACCCAGATTTGCCACTATTTTAACCCCTTGTCTCATGCATATGCAAATCACGCCATGAATATTCATCCCTTCAACATTATGGCATAAATTAGCACTTTGCCGTAAGCCCTTTAACCAATCTGCTCTGATGTTTTACATTCTTTGCCCTGGTTGTGGCTGGCACCTTCTCTCGTTTGCCTTTGGGGACTGCAGGACAGGGGTTTGCACCCTGAATATTCAGCCTGAACTCTCAGGCCTCTGGAATGATTTTAGGATCTATTAATCCTTATAAAACTCACTAAAAATTCACTAAGTTTTCATTAAGTCTCTAAAATCCCTGAATCTCTAAGCCCCTACCTAACTCAGTAAAATACAGACTTTTCTGAGTCCCCAAATGAGGAGCGAGGCTGAGGAAGGGCTTGGGGAGCCCTGTGAGCCAGCGGAGGTGTGGGCTTGGGAGACCCTGACCAGAGACAAGGTGGGAGAAAATGAGGATGGGGATGGTGAGGAGGGTCAGGTTTGGGGTTCTGTGCAGTGAGAGCCTGTGCTGGAGTTCCCTGCACTAGGCCAAGGGGGTCCCTGTCACTGGAAAATTGTCAGGAAAGTAGACAAAGCCCAAAAATGAGTGATGGAGAAGAATGGCTGGTGGGCAAAGCTGGGCTGGTCCCAGAGGTGGTGATTGACACGTTCCCTGGCTGTGATCCCACTCCCTGGGGCTCTTGGGTCTCGTGTTTGAGCAGTTTCATTGATTCTGGAGTGAATTCTGTGCTCAGTCCTTGATGAACCAGGGCTGGAATCTGCAACTGGGGGCTCAAATAACCTGCTCTGCTTCTCTGCTCTGGAGCCCCTGGGAGAGCTGGGGGTGTTCACCTGGAGAGGAGAAGGATCCAGGGAGACCTTGGAGTCCCTTGCAGAGCCTAAAGGGGCTCCAGGAGAGCTGGAGAGGGACTGGGGACAAGGGCTGGAGGGACAGGACACAGGGAATGGCTTCCCACTGCCAGAGGGCAGGGACAGATGGGAGATTGGGCAGGAATTCCTGGCTGGGAGGGTGGGGAGGCCCTGGCCCAGGTTTCCCAGAGCAGCTGTGGCTGCCCCATCCCTGGAAGTGTCCAAGGCCAGGTTGGAGCCACCTGGGACAGTGGAAGGTGTCCCTGGGGGTGGCACTGGGTGACCTTTAAGCTCCCTTCCCACCCAAACCAACCTGGGATTCATAAATATTCATTCCCTGTGTTACTAAAACATTCCCATCAGGTTAAAGCGTGGCAGAAAAAATGAAGGACTAAGGGAGGGAATATCCCCCCCTGCTCAGGATCAGTCCCACAGGACACAGTTCACCCCAGTTTCACTCCAGCACCTGCAGCAGTCGGAGGGGCCACGTGTCCCTTGGCTCATCCATCCCTCCCTCTGGCTGGGGCTGGGCCAGGAGCTGCTCCACCTTTTCAGGCTGAGGAGGCCTGGGAGCAAAATAGAAATGATTGACACGTCTGCCACGGCAGGTTTGGGTCTTTTTAATTGAGCTGAGTCTCTTCCTCTCCTCCTGTCGTGCAGGTAACTAGGATTTCTACCTCAACCCAATGTGACCTATGCAAGGACAACGTGGACCAACTTCACTCGGCTTCCACTGAAAGGTGCTCACCTGGCCTGTGCAGGGGTTTCTACTCTCTTACTACTACTGGACAAAAATAAAAACCCATCAAAAGACCTAAACAACAGAGCAAATATTTACTGTGAATCTGAGTTTAAAAAAAAAAGATAACAAGAAAAAAAAAAAAGGAAAGGAAAAAAAAGGCAAAAAAAAAAGGCAAAAGAAACGCTTAAAGCTCCAGTTTGTATTGTTGATAGTTTAGATAAAGTATTTATCTTTTTTTAAAGTGAAAACAATTTTGACTTATTTTATTCCACCCAGACTCATGAATACAAAGTTGTTGTTGCATTCTCTGGATCCTAAAGGACTGGCACACCAGCAGAGATGTAAAGAGCCTCCTCGGTGCTATTTCGTCCGTCAGACTGTGCCTCTCCTTTGAACCCTTGGTGCTCATCTGGAGGGTTGACCAACGCCAAACCCACCTCTGGGCAAGGGCTGCAGCTCCTCCTGTTCCCCTGGCTCTGCTCACAGCCCAAACTCCACCTGGAGGTGGGAATTGTCCCCTCGGGGGGGGGGTTGGTTTGGACAGAGCCAGGCGCTGTTAATTGTTGAATTGGGAGCTCACAACTGGGGCAAGAATTCCAAGCCCTGCCCCATCCAAACCCCACGGGGCCCTGTGGTGGTGGCACCCAGGTCACTGTGAATTTTGGGAGCTGAGTCTGGGAACTGGGCTGGCCTTGGCCTGGGAACAGGGTGTGCAGTCACAGCCCCTTTCCCAGAGTGGGGAATTTGGAATGTTGGGAATTCTGAGCGTTGGGAATCCTGAACGTTTGGAATTCTGAACGTTGGGAATCCTGAGTGTTGGGAATTCTGAGTGTTGGGAATTCTGAGTGTTGGGAATTCTGAACGTTGGGAATTCTGAACATTGGGATTCTAAACATTGGGAATTCTGAGTGTTGGGATTCTGAACGTGGGGAATTCTCAACGTTGGGAATTCTGAGCATTGGGAATTCTGAATATTGGGAATCCTGAACATTGAGAATTCCCCACGTTGTGCTTCTGTCCTGCTGCAGGTGGCAGATGTTTCTCAGCCTGTTGGTTTTGTTCCGAGTGTTCTGTTGGTGGGTTTTGATACTTGACTCCCTCCTGGCTTTGCTCTTTATGGACATGGATTGACCAAGTGCGTTTTGCTTTCGGGTTCCTCTGCTGTCAATAGGTCTGAAAGGCAGTTCCCAAATCCCCCCTGGGCTGGCTGGCCCTGCTGTCACTGTCCCCTTGCTGTCACTGTCCCCTGCTGTCACTGTCCCCTGCTGTCACTGTCCCCCTGCTGTCAGTGTCCCCTGCTCTCACTGTCCCACTGGGCCGGGGGGTTGTGTGGTGCCTCCGTGTCCCCTGTACAGGAAGGGCCCACAAGGGGCTGCTTTTATCGGGATGTGATGGAGGCGTCGACATTTCACCTCTTTGGTTTCAGTGTTTAGGTTGTACAATGCACAGTGAACTTGTTTAAACTTATTTATTGGAGTGGGGAGGAGGAGGAGGAGGAGGATCTGTTCAGTGGGAGTCAGGCTGGGCTGAGCCAAGACAGGAAACTACAGTGGAAGGGGGATTGGAACAGCAAAATGACTGGGGAAGAAACCAGTTTAGGCTTTGGGAAACACCCCCTTGCTGGTCCTGGTGCTCTGAGGGGCAGCAGGGGCTGCTCTGCATCCCTAAACCCCCCTGGGGAGTCTCCCACTTCCAGCAGTCGGGCTCTTCCAGCGGGTGAATTCCTGTCCCTGGCCTGGAGCAGGGGAGGCCCCTCTGCCCTCGGTGCTCTCCTGGATCCAGGAGTGTTGGCGCAGGGAGTGAGAGGTGAGGGGTGAGCAGCTCCAGCTCCACTGAAGTCACTTCTCTGCTCATCCCTGGCAATCCTGGGAGACAGTTAGGCCAAAGTGCAGTTCTCGTGTTCATCCCTGACCCTTCCACAGGCAGCCTTTGTGCAAACTGGGGATGTGATTTGCTGCCTTATTCACTGGGAAGGGATGGATTTCCCTGGGAGCGTTTCCTGCGTTGTGTGTGGGACAGGACTCTGGTGCTCGGCGCTGAGGGACTGATGGAAACCTGGCGAAGGGCAGGACTGGGTGAGGCTGAGGAACATCTGGGAGCTGCTGGTGGGAGCCAAGCACAGGGAACGGCCTGGAATCCAGTGGCACACTGGAACCCAGATGTTTTGCAGCTGTGCAGCTCCAGCTTCTCTCCCAGCACGAGGTGGAGTGCTCAGGCCTCTGGAGGCTTCGAATGGGTGATTAGTGGAGGGGCAGCTGCCTTAATTAACGACATCTCATCATCCCCCCTTCGTTTCTATCTCCAATGAGAGAGATGAGCAAGTACGAGGAGAAGCTTTTCATCACCCTGGTTTTCTTGGCTCCTTTTCTTCAGAGGGACCAGGATGTGGAGCTCCTGAGACCTGCTGTGCCCCCCTTCACCCCAAAGATCCAGTGAGAGAACTCGGCCCCCCTCCCTTGGCCTGTGCTGGGAGGGTTTGGTTGGGCTCCTGCCCGAGGCACTCACAGGACACGTGTGGAGATGCTCCTGGAGAAGGAACCAACCCACAGATTCTGTCCTGTGCTTCCCAACACTGCTGTAACCTTGTGTGGCCCTGCTGGCCCCTGGGACCCCTTGGATAACGAGGATGGACAGATCCTTCCTCTGGGAATGACTCTTTGCCCCAGTTTCCCAACATTTCAGGAGTTGGCATCTGGGACCAGCCATGGGTCAGTGCTGGCCTTGGCAGTGGCTGTTTACAGTTGGACTTAATGATCCTAAAGCTCTTTTCCAACCTAAATCACCCTGTGATTCCCTGGCCCTGGGTGAGGAGTTTGTCCTCTGGGTGCTGTGGAGAAGAACACCCAGGTGTCCCCTGTGGCAGAGGGTGCTTGGGGTCAGCTCAGGAGCAGCTGTTGGAATGGGCAGCACAACCCCTGGAGCTCAGCACGAGGGTGGTACTGAGCCAGTCCAAACGTTTGGAGTCTGTGACATCATCTGGGAAAGCCCAAGGGAAGCAGAGACTGACCCAGGAACTCCCGTGTTGGGATGTCCTGGAAGAGGATCCAGTTTGGTGACTGAGCCTGAGCTTCCCCCCCCCTGCACCCCCTCTGCTGCCCTGCCCATCCTGGCAGCCCACGCTGGTGGGATCTGGAGCTGCTCTGGCTTTACCAGGGTCTTCCCCCCCACATCTGGCACCTTCCCTGGGCTGAGCACCCAGGGATGTCCTTCCAGACCTGGGGCTGTCCTGGTTCCTGCTGGAGCAGTGGGGTGGGCAGCCAGGGGGGGCAGGTTTGGGGCTGATGTTGCTGCCAAGAGATTCCTGGTTTTGTCTTCCCCCTCCCTCATCTTTTATGGCTTTGCAAGTTCAGCTTAAGAGCCATGGAACCATGGAATATCCTGAGCTGGAAGGGACCCACAGGGATCATCGAGTCCAGCTCTTGGCCAACTTGTCTCTCCTCTGTCTGCAAGCCGGGGAGAGCTTTTCCCTGCTGGAGGAAGTTTGGATCTGGTGAGGGCTGGTCCATCTGGCTGCAGGCCCACAACCCTGTGACCCCCCTGAGCACCGAGCCAGAGCCTGAAACCTGTTTGCAATAAGTGAAGATGCTTTGGAGCAATCCAAGCCAAACAGCCAGCTCCAGAAAAGAGAATTCCTGCTGCGTTCCCACATCCTGTTCCGTGGCTGTCACACGTGTTCCCTCTCCTCCACACCACTGCTGCCAGCACGGGAACCATCAGGAAGCTGAAATTCATCTGCTTGCCAAAAAACCTGGAGCTTCCTGAGGAGAACCTGCCCCTGCTGTGAAATGTCAGCCTTGAGGAAAAGGCCTGGCGTGGGCTCTTCGTTTTTTGGGATTTGCTACCTCTGGCTCTGATCCCCTGTGGGAGCTCCAAGGGCACCAAACCTGAGCCCAGGATTTGCTGCATTTCTGTCACTCAGCAGCGACCCTTCCATAGCCAGGGCTGGGGAGGCCCCTGGATGGCCCAGGGAGAGGCTGGGGAAACATCCCTGCAGGATGTGGAGCTGGATCCGAGCTGGTGTGGGACAACAGGGATGTCGGGGTGTCCCATCATCACCTCGTGGTGCAGACGAGGCTGTTTGCTTTGGGAAAAACATGGATCAGTCTGGACAACCCCAGTGCTGGGAACGTCCTCCCCCCTCCCTTCAGCTGTGGATGCAGTGGGAGAGGAGAAGGGGCAGTGACAGGGGCTGCAGCACATCCTGCACATGAGCAGCATCTCCAGGAGTTCCTCCCAACAGCAGGAACCGTCTCCTTTCCTTCTGCTCCCATCTCTTTCTCTTTGAGCCCGTGGTTTGTGCTCCCCCTGCTCTGGGCTCAGCCTGGGGTGGGAGCTGGATTCCCCCTGTGCCAGGACTCGGTGCTGGGATGAAGCCCCCCCAGGCAGGAAGGTCATGAAGGGATCTACTCATCACCTCCTGAATCCAGAGATCCCAAATCCCCAGGACTTGAGACTCACCCACGTGTGGGTCACGCTCAGTTCAAGTGTTGAGTCACTTCTTTCTTGAGTCAAAGTTAATACTTGAGCAAATAATTTGTGCAATTGCAGCCTGGGAGCAGAAAGGTTTCCTGCTTGCTCAGCTCTTCTCTCACATCTGGAGGCATCTCCAGTTGGGATGTTGCCCCAGGGCTGCTGCTCCTGGTTGGCTCTGGCTGTGTCTGGGGTGGTCCCTGCCCTCACCTGGCTGGGGACAGGTTTCCTTCTTGGCTGGGGACACTTTTCAACCTCTTTCTTTGGGGATTTGACTGGATGACCTTGCAAGGTCGTTTCCAACCCCGACTGTTCCGTGATTCCCTGCACTGACGTTTCTGGGATGTTCTCCTTGGCTGGGAAGGTGGGTGGGAGCCAGACCTGCCTCACCTGTTCCTGTACATCCCCCCAAACACAGGGGGGGCTACAACACTCTGCAGCTCCCCACCACGGGGGATTTGCTCCCCATGGTCACCCAGCTCCATCTCATCCCAGCCTTCCCTGGATCTTCCTGAAAATCCCCTTCGGTGCAGTGGGGAGTGTCCCGTCTCTCATGGGGGAGATTGGGGATTCAATTCCAGCCAGGGAGGCAGTTGGTGCTGTTCAGGAGTTGGACTCTGTGATCCTTCTGGGTCCTTCCAACTCAGAATATTCTGTGAATCTGCCCCTGCCAGGAGCAGGTGTTTAGTTGTGGAGGATCAATCCCGTGCACAGGGAGCCTCCAGGTTTTGTCCCTCTGGCATCGTGTGTTTAGGAAGCAGCGTCTCCTCCCCTCCCTCCCTCGTTGGGTCCAGGCTGAGGAGAGGCCGAGGGAGGGTCCCCGTGTGTGCAGAGGGGACACACCTGGCCCTGGCTCAGGGGACACACTCTGGGCGTGCTCCCAGTGCTCCCACCTTTGTCCCCGTGGCTCAGGGGACACACTCTGGGCGTGCTCCCAGTGCTCCCACCTTTGTCCCCGTGGCTCCGGTGCCCTGCGGGTGCTGCTGCTTCCCTGCCCCGCTCCAGGTGCTGCCCATTGCTGGAACAGGAGACTCCCCGAGCTGGCAGCTGTTCCCAGGCTGGTGATTCCCATCCTGCCTCAGCCCTTCCAGGCCCTTCCTTCCCTCCTGCCCCGGCTCTGGAGCTGGTGCTGAGCCCTGGGAACAAAGCCCCGCTTTGTTTGGTGGTGCTGCCCCTGGAACAGCCGTTCCTTGGGGATTTGTCCTGGTGCTGATGCCAAGGCGGCTTTGGTTGGTCAAGTCCTTCGTCACCCGTTTGATTTTGGTGCTGAACTTCCCCCTTGAACCCGAGGGTTCTCAATCCATTTTATTTTTCCTTGGACACCTTGGGGTTATCCCGACTCCCACAGGGGCTGCCAGGGAAAAATCTGCTTTTCTTGTTGTTTTGCCTGAGCCAAAAGCAGCGAGAGGATGGAGAGTCGGGAGCTCCAGGCTCTGGAGAAGGGGAGGATGTCAGACAAGGCTCCTCCAATGATTTGAGATGATTTGGGGAGGCAGAAACAAGAGAGTTTTTGTGAATTCCCTTCGCAGCACTGATGGAAACTCTGGGAGCTCAATCAGTGGACGAGGATTTGAGGTTTTACTGGTTTGAAAGAGTTTTTTTTTCCTCTTTTTTCGCTCCATTTCCCTGGTTTGCAGATCCCCCTTTTCACCAAAAGCTGAAGTTCCAGTTTCCAGGCGTTGTTGTGCCATATTTTATTTATCCTTCTGCGTTATAAATATATAAATATCTATTTAGGCTGAAAAGATGCTCTTATTGGGAACTTCAGGGTTTAAACCCCAGACAAGAACAAAAAATCAGGAAATAATTCTCCAGCGCTTTTTGCTGTTTGGGACCTTCCTGAAGAGGCTCCTGAAGCTTTTTAATGGTGTAAAAAACCAAAAAAATACACCCCGAAATTCCAATTTTAGCGATTCTAACCCTGAAGTTCTCAGGTTTGTTTGGTTTTTCTCCAGGTACATCTGGTTGCTTTGCTGGTGATTTGTTTCAAAGGGTCTCGTCTCTGGAGTTATTGAGAAGGTGGAATGGGTCGGTCCATCCCGCTTGGCTTTTTTAACCTGTTAACCTTTGAAGTGATGGATTTCCAATTAAAACCCCAACTTTTTTTAGGTCTCTGATCTACTTAAACCCTTTTTTTAGGAGTGAGAGGCTGCCCTGGCTGAGTGGGACCTGGATGGGGAAAGCAGTAGAGGATGAGGTTGCTGTTGCTCAGGAATTGATTAGTAAACTTTTAACTACTAATAAATTAAAAAAAAAAAAAAAATCCATTTTTTCAAATGGATTTTTTTTTTGGGAAACCCCCCCCCCCCCATTTTTCTTAGGACAGTGCTATGGGATGTTTCCTAGCGAATAGGAATTAGTTTATATAATTTAGCCTATTAAACTGAATTATTTAAAATTCAAACTTCCCCTAATTTATCTTTTTTGTTTGTTTTTTTGGTTGGTTTTTTTTTTTTTCCCCTTCACCCCTTTTATTTTATTTTATACTGGTAACTTGTCCTGTCATTCCTTTCCTTCCTCCATAGGAACAGTGTGAATTCTGCTGTGTATATATGTATGTATAATATATATATTTCCACCCTGCCTTTCTAAAATTCCCCACAAATTGTAAGAGTTAGTTTTTCGCTCCCCCCCCCCTCCCTCCCCTTCATTTCTCGTGTCTTTCCCTTGATTTGTAATTGAAACGATGCTTTGGAAGGTTTTTGTCTTTATATTAAAGTGTCTGTATTTTAATACACCGAGCTCCTGTGGCCTGTCACTGGTTCGGGACGGGGCTGGAATTGGAGCTGGGGGCTGGAATTGGAACTGGGGGCTGGAATTGGGGTGTGACCAGGAAATTTGGGAGTTGTGGCATCGCCTGGTGGCACAGGAGGGACAGGGACACCCCCAGCCCCAGAATTGGGGAGCAGCTTCAGCTCTGAGGGTTTGGCACTGGGGGGAACATCGGGGCAGCTTTGGGTCCCTCTGGACAAGGACATGGAGGGGCTGGAGAGAGGCCAGGGAAGGGTTTGGAGCCCCAGGAGCAGCTGAGGGAGCTGGGGGGGGCTCAGCCTGGAGAGAAGGAGGCTCGGGGGGACCTGGGATTCTCTCCATTCCCACAGGAGGGGGGAGCTGGGGGGGGTCAGGCTCTGCTCCCAGGAACAAGGGACAGGAGAGGGAACGGCCTCAAGTTGCTCCAGGGCAGGTTTAGGTTGGATATAAGGGAACATTTCTTCTTGAAGCCCTGGAAGGGGCTACCCAGGGCTGTGTGGGGGGGGGGGAGTGTCACCATCCCCTGAAATGTTCAAACCTGTGGATGTGGCTCTTGGGGACACAGGGCAGTGGTGGCCTTGGCAGTGCTGGTCAGTGGTTGGAGTCGATGATCTCAGAGGGCTTTCCCAACCCAAACAATTGTGATCCTGCAATTCCCAGCTCCCCCGGGGGACATTCCCACTGTCCCCAGTACGATGAACCCCCCATTTAAACACCGGAGCTGTCACAGCACCTGAGCTGGTTCCCTGCAGGATCCTTAAACCCCCAGTCCCAGTTCCACCCCGTCCTCCCCAGCTCCTGCCTGGGCTGGGCTTTTCCCACAGCCTGTCCCGGGTCACTTGGCTCCAGCACCAAACCATTGAGTTGGACCTGGAAAGGTCCTTTCCAACCCAAACTGTTCCATCAGGGATCCTCTCGAAACCCCCGTGTGGAGCCAGCCCCAGCTCCTGCCCCATCCCTCCTGCAGCTCCTGCTCCTCCAGCAGGGAGAGATCCCCCAGATCCCCCCCTGGAGCTGCTGGTGGGTCACTGAGCTCCTCCTGCCCCCTCTCCCTGGGAAGATTCTGGGGTTTTACAACAGCCCTGAGCAGCACCAAGATTAAAACAAGATTTATTGGCAATGTCACTGTACAACAGAGAAATGGCTTCAGGTGGCTCCCAGGGAGCCTGGACCCAGCTCTCGCTGAAACACAAAAATCAAAGTGACCAGAGGGTGACAAATGAACAATTGTCTATAAATGACCAGCAGTTGATGCAGGTTTTGGAGTGTCTACAAGTACCATCTTCCCCCAGTGCTAAAGCCCACCCCGTGTCCCAGCCCTGCCCCAGAGGGGTCTGGGCTCCTGGGCCTCCCTGGCCCTGAACTCTTCACAGCATTTGTCTTACATTCAGTTAAGAAATGTCATCACTAAGTGCTGGGGCTTCCTCCTGTTCCCCAGAACAGCAAATAAAACCTACAATGCCCATTGTCTGTGCAGTGACAGTGGTGGAAGGGGTGCCCAGGCTCAGGAGTCCTGCAAGGCACAGGTGACAGTGTTTGCTACAAGGGGCACCAGGAACACTGAGCCCCACTCTGCTGCCACACTTCTGGTGGCTAAAAATGCTCCAGCACTGAGAACTCCCAGGTTTGGGTGGTGCAGGAGTTGCACATTGAGGGATTCACTGAGC
>WEKX01026230.1:36095-103603 GCA_013390025.1 Pitta sordida
CCGGGAAGGGGAGGTGGTGGTGGAGGGTCCTGCCGGCCGCGGGTGATTCCCTCCTTGGAACACGGCGCTGGAAGAGAGGAGGGCAGAGGGGCAGGAGGTGGCAGCAGGGTCTGGCCACCCCATCCCGCTCCGCCCGGCCCCGGGCTCACCTTGGAGCACCTGGAAGGTGACGCTGAGCAGGGCCACCACAGAGGCCACCAGGATGCACTTGTTGAGGGTGAGCCCTTCCCACAGCAGCGGCTCCTCCGCGGGGTCCAGGCTGGGGGGCTCCACCTTGCTGTGCACGGGGAGGCTCCTGGGCACTGGGGACCCCCAAGGGAAACAGCGTTACTGGGAGAGCTGGGAAGTGGCAAAGGGGACTGAGCTGGGAGTGGGTAGGGCTCTAAAAATCCTTCTGCACAGCCCACCCTGGGCAGGGACAGGAGCAGGAGCAGGGACAGGGACAGGGGCAAGAACAGGAGCAGGGACAGGGGCAAGAACAGGGACAGGGACAAGGGAAGGGGCAGGGACAGGAGCTGCCTGCTCTGCTATTGCCAGGAGTTTGCACTGCAGGAGTGAGGAGAGTGTCACTGGGGACTGAGTCCAAGGGGTTTGGGCCACGATGGCATCAGAGGATCAAATTGGGAAAACTGTCTGCACTCCCAGCGCTGTTTCCCTTCCAGCAGCGAATCTGGGCAGGATGGGGAGGAGGAGCAGGAGGAGGGTTTGGCAGGTGACTGAGAGGTGCCACCTCCATGTCTCTGAGCTCCCAGAGGACTGTGGGGAGCAGAGCTCCTCCTGTCACTGCCCCATGGCCAGGCAGTTCCACCCGAGCCCAGGGTGGCCATCCCGGTGTGGAGAATTCCCAGAAAATCTGTCCCACACTCCTACCTGGAGGCCCGGCAGCGCTGCCCTTGGCTCCCACCTTCTCCACCCGCTTCCTCTCCGGCGCTTTCCTGTCCCCGCCGAGCGGGGCCGGCTCCGGCATCCTCAGCTCGGGCTCGTCCGGGTCCTGCTCAGAGACACCGAGGCGGGGACTCGGCTCCTCTAGTCCCTGCGGGGAGGGCAGGGAGGGTGGGCGGGGGGCACAGGCAAGGGCTGGGTCCCTCCTAGCGCTCAGCCCTGGACAGACCCCAGCCCTGTGTCCCCTGAGCTCAGCCCTGGACAGACCCCAGCCCTGTGTCCCCTGAGCTCAGCCCTGGACAGACCCCAGCCCTGTGTCCCCTGAGCTCAGCCCTGGACAGACCCCAGCCCTGTGTCCCCTGAGCTCAGCCCTGGACAGACCCCAGCCCTGTGTCCCCCGAGCTCAGCCCTGGACAGACCCCAGCCCTGTCCCCCCCCTCACACTCTCCATGTCCCGAGCCCACGCTGCCACCAGCCCTGAGTGTCACCAGCTCCTCAACCTGCCCCTGTGTGTGCACTCCCTCAGCAATCTCAAAAACACTTCGGGGGTTGTTTTTTATCTGGCTCTGTGTGCAGAGCCCTGGCACAGGGTGGGGTGTGGCTGTGGACCCCCAGGAATTCCAGCCCTGGGGCTGGATTTGGGCTGCAGGGTTGAACATCCACTGAGGGCACAGTGTGGGACCCAGGGCTCGGTGTCCCGGGAGGGGATGGAGCCACTCTGGGGTCTGGGCTCGGTGCTGGGTGGGGGTTGGTGGCGCCCAGGGCTGGTCGGTGGCACCCAGAGCTGCCCATGGGCACAGCTCAGTGACAGTGACAGCTGAAAGACCTTGGGCTGCCCCGGGATGGATGTGCTGCAGCACCCACAGTGCCCTCCCGGCTGGAATGCTGCTGTGGGAACGCTGCCCCTCCCCAGCCCCTGCCCTGCCCTGGCACAGGGATCCCCCCCTGGCACCTTCACCCCGATCTGAGCACTTACATGGACCCCTCCACTGTCCCGTCCTGCCGCTGCTCACCCCAGTGTCGGCATCTGGGAAAGACAAACACCAAGTGGCTCATTAGGGGACGAATTTGGGGAGGTGGGAATGGCCAGGGGCTTGGGGGTTGTGGTCACCCCTGTGCCACCCCCTGGCCTGCAGAGCAGGGACATCCTGGCCACATTTTCCCGGTCAGCACAGCTGGGTCACCGTGCAGAGAGAGGGAGGTGCCACAAGTGAGGAAAAGGTCCCTCGGCCATCGAGGGAAGGGTTGGTGAGGTCGGGGGGAAGAGCCCCAAAGCATCACCACCCTGGATACCCCAGGGAGCTGCAGCCAAGGGGACAGTGACCTCTCTGCCTTCTGGGCACAGATGAGCACAAGGGCACGAGCCTCTGCTCCTCTTCTCCCTGGCCACAGCTGATGTCCCCATGGAGCTGGTGCCACGCGGGTGGCCCTCAATGCCTGAGGTCACCCTGTGATCCCACACCGCCACAAAGAGCCACCTGTGCCAGGCTGAGCCCCCTCCTGCAGAGCCTCACACCCCTCAGTGGTGCTGGCACGGCCATGGCAAGGATGAGGTGCTGTTCCCTGCCTGCCCAGACAGCTCCTTGGTGGCCTCAGGGCATCCCAAACCCTCCTCCAACACCACACAGGGACCTGCTGCCATGTCACATCGAGGGGACCCTCGAAATCCAGAGGGATCAAACAGCGCCGGGCACCGGTGCCCATCCCACCACATCCCTGCTGGGCTCTCCAGTCCTGGGCTGAGCTCAGTGCCCTGTCACAGGGTGCCTGAGGCTGTTCCCACATCTCCATCCCTTGGGTTTCACCCAGGTGGAGGAGCCCAGGCAGGCTCCAGACCCGGCGCTGGCCGTTGTTCCTCCCCAGTGCCAGGTGCCCCAAAGGCGTTCACTCGGTGCCAGAGCTGACCCAGACCCGTGTCCGGGTGTGTCCCCTCCAGACAGGAGATGGGGCTCCGTGCCCTGGCAGGAGGGGGATGCATTTCAGGGCTCCACAGCCCATCAGGATCCCCATCCCGAGGCGGGAGGAGGTGGTCACCTGCAGGAACAGATTTCCTGGGGCTGGTTCCTGTCTGCCCAGATCCCCGATGTTCCCAGCACAGTCACTGCCCCCAGGCAGGGCAGGGATGGCCACCAACGCCAGGGACATTGTGCCCATGGCAGGGCTGGTCACCCACAGCCCCCAAATCCAGCTCCAGTGCTTGGCTCACACTGACCCTTCCCGGGGAGTGTCCCACGCACCTGCCTGACCATCCCTGGGACACAGATCACACCCAGATCACACACAGATCCCACAGATCATCACAGCTCTGCTCATAACGCCCCAAATCTCAGACACTTAACAAATCGGCAGCTCTGCTCTGCTGCCCCTGGCACTCCTGAGGGTGCCTTTACCGCTGACTCACATCAAAGAAACTTCCAAAAATAGCCCCCTCGCCCGCCCCGCTCCCCCTGTGCTCGCAGGGCAGCGCCGGGATGGGCCCCGCGGCTCCCGATCCATCGGGGCTGGCAGGGATGCCCCGGGGGTACCTCGGGGCTGTGCCCACCGGCTGCCCCACGCGCGGCTGGAAGGGTTAAAAGCCGCGGAAAGTCGTACCTGGGATCGCCCACCGCTCCCGCCTCGCCTGCAGCCCCGGCTGGCTCCGGCTCTCCCGGGTAATGAGCAGCAACAGCTGCCCAACCGCGCCGGAGCAAAATAGCACCCAATCACCGGGAGAGCCCCGGGGAGCGAGCTCAGCCCCGGCCCCGGCCCCGGCCCCCAACGCGGGGGCTCCCCCGGCAATGGGGGGGCAGGGGGAGGTGGCTCTCAAGGGCACCCAGGGACGGGGCTTGTCCCTCTGGGAGCACCCCCTGGAAAGGGGACAAGGGCTGTTTGACCCCCAGGATGGGGTCTCTGAGCCAGGAGAGAGGGAGGGAGGGAGGGAGAGAGGGATGGATGGATGGAAGGAGGGATGGAAGGATGGGTGGATGGAGGGATGAGTAGATGGATGGATGGAAGGATGGATGGATGGAGGGAGGGAGGGAGGGAGAGAGGGATGGATGGATGGAAGGAGGGATGGAAGGATGGGTGGATGGAGGGAGGGATGCGTGGATGGATGGAGGGGTGGATGGATGGATGGATGGAAGGAGGGATGGAAGGATGGGTGGATGGAGGGAGGGATGCGTGGATGGATGGAGGGGTGGATGGATGGATGGATGGAAGGAGGGATGGAAGGATGGGTGGATGGAGGGAGGGATGCGTGGATGGATGGAGGGGTGGATGGATGGATGGATGGAAGGATGGATGGAGGGATGGATGGATGGAGGAGGTTTTGGAGCTGCACACACAGCCCCCATCCCAGCCAGGCCGATGGGCACACGTGCCAAGAGCAGCTTTCCCAGCAGTATTCCCACCCCAGTAAGGTGAGGGTTGTAAGCTGGCAAGGCATGTTTGCTTTATAGAGACATAATGAAGCAGAAAATCATAAAAAAAGTGGAATAAAAATCCCTTATTCTCCCAGTTAATCACATTTCTCAAGGACCTCTCATAGTTTGTTCCTTGCTCCTGCCTCCTGAGGGAGAGCTGGTCCTGCCGGCACACACAGACCTCAGGCAAAACTCCATCCCTGTGCGGAGCCAGAGGATGGAAAGCTCTCCTCACCCTTTCCAGGACCTTTCAACACCCTGTTCCCACAGTGGGGAGGGACCAGGAGCATTTTTGCCTCCACATGTTTAGCTCTGAGCAGTTCCCTGCTGAGCTGCAAAGCCTCCACCTCCGGCACACATTTATCCCAGGCAGATGGAGGAAAGAGATTCCCAGAGGCAAATTCTTTCCTAATCCCTTGAACCCCCCCAAATCCCAGCTTCTGCCTTGCCCCAAGACTGAAAAAAGTGTCTCTGCGATGGGGTGAGCTCAGGGAGAGGGAAACACGATCCGGCTGTGAGAGCAGGAGGAGGGAAAGGCTGGAAGGGCTGGGGAGGGGGGGCAGTGGAGCAGCGTCCAGGCTAAATACTGACCCAGAACCCCCGAATGTGCTGAGCTGGAAGGACCCACCAGGATCATCCTGTCCAACCCTCAGCCCTGCACAGGCCCATCTCCAAGAGTCCCCCCCTGTCTCCAGAGGATCATCCCAACCCTCCTGCAGCTCTGGCAGCCTTGGGGCTGTGCCCACTGCCCTGGGGAGCCTGGGCACTGCCCAACCACCCTCTGGGGGAAAAACAACCTTGTCCTGAGATCCAACCTGCCCCTGCCCTGACCCAACTCCAGCCATTCCCTGGATCCTGTCCCTGGTCCCCCCAGAGCAGAGATCAGGGCCTGTCCCTCCTCTGTCCCTCCCCAGGAAGGTGTCACTGCAATGAGGTGACAACTCCCCTCAGGCTCCTCTGCTCCACCTGAACACACCAAGTGCCCTCAGCTGCTCCTCACACGCTGCCCCTCCAGGCCCTTCCCCATCTTCATTCCCTCCTTTGGACACTCTCCAATGGCTCAATATCTTCCTTCCAAACTGCCCCAATATTGCAGGTGAGGCCCCCCCAGGTCAGAGCAGAGCAGGACAATCCCCCCCGGCTTTGGCTCCATAACAAAGTCTCTCTTCCCAGGCTCCTCAGTCTGTCCATCCCCTTGGAATTCCTCTGAACACCCACCACCCCCGTGGTTCTGCCGTGGCCTCATGGATCGTGGTCCGGGCTGTGCTGCATCCCCTCATTCCATGGCAACGCTCATTTATCCTCCCACCAGGACACCTCCCTCGTTCTCCCTGATTTCAGTAACTCGCAGTTAAAAGGCAATCAGGAAGGCATAAAATCAGCCACAGGTTATTTTCAGCGTGGGCTGGTTCTGGGAATGAATTTTCCTTCTCTCCATCCAAGTCCCTCTCTGCTCAGAGTCCCTGCCATGGCAGCCCCAGCCTGACAAGAGGCAGCAGGAGCTTGAGCTGGATGTTCAGTGGGTTTCCTGCAGCTCTCCAGGCTGGCTGCAGGTTTTCCCCCTGGATTTCATCCCTGGCTCCACCAGAACTTGCCTGACCAGGCTCCCAAGGCTTGGGAATCCAAACCACCTTCCAGCCTTTGGAGCACTCACCTTCCAACCCCTTGAGTGACCTCTTGGGGTGGTTTTGGAGACAGGACTCTGGGCACACCCCAGCTCTGGAGGTCAGTTCCAGCTCCAGCAAGAGCCCTGTCACTCCCCCACTGGGATCATCCCTTGGCACGGGTGCCACTGATCTCAGGTGAGTGTCCCCTGCCGGGAAGCTGCCGGCACCAAATCCCTGCTGGAAGTGCACACGGAGCTCACCCAGGTGCTGCTCGGGCTTGTCTGAGCCTCAGCTCCCTCCTCCCCTCTCTCAGATGTGGTTGGGGATGCGATGGGAGCAGGGCTGGCGGCTGGAAGGGACGATCCAAACACCTTTTCTCCGGGAAATCAGGTGAAAGAACACCCCGGTTCCCTGTAAAACCCCCAAAGGCACGAGCGTCCCCATGGCAACCTGGTCACATCCCAGCGCTGACAAGGAGATTCTGCTGACCCAAAAATTCCTCTTTCAGCTGGATCCAGCTGCATCAGCTCTTCCCAGCCTGCAGGGTTGTGCAATGTCGGTGCTGACACACAGCTGCTGCCTCCTTACCCCGGGGTACCAACACATCAACCAGGCACATTATTCCTCCCTGTGATGGCAACGACCACAGACCTTTCCCAGCACTGGGGTTATTAAGAAGTGCTTGGGAAGCTACAGGAAGGGAAGAGACATCTTCCCTCTGCCAGCTGCCTTTCTCCTGTCAAATGACATCTGTCAGCAGGGCAGATTTTAGATACGGCGAGCTGAGCAATCCCCTCGAGGAGGTGCAGGAAATGGAGAGCCTGGAGCACTCTGGAAAGCTGGATCTCCGTGGGGTTTCACATCCAGTGGGGATGGGGAGCACTGCCCGTGCTGCAGGGAGCCAGGGGCAGAGATGGAGCCAATGCCCACAGCTGGGCCTGGAAAACATCTGGTACCAGTTGTGCTGCAGGAACTCAGGCCTGGGCCCTTCCTCGGAGCTTCAGTGACTCAGTTAACCTGGAAAACACAGCCAAGGGCATCTTCTGACTCCTCTGCTGGGTTTGAGATGGTGTGGAACTGGGGAGGGAGAAGACAGGAGCTCCGTGGGCAGGTGCCACCTCAGGCCAGGCTGTGGTTTAATGAATCCCACCTTGGAGCACCCACAGGACAAAAGGAAATGGCCTCAAGCTGTGCCAGAGGAGGTTCAGGTTGGACATCCAGAGGAATTTCTAATGGAAAAGGTTGTTAAACATTGGAAGGGGCTGCCCAGGGAGGTCTGGAGTCCCCATCCCTGGAGGTGTCTAAGTTTGCAGTCAGGTGCAGTCCATCCATCCATCCATCCATCCATCCATCCAGGCTGCTCCAACCTGGCCTTGGACACTTCCAGGGATGGGGCAGCCACAGCTGCTCTGGGAAACCTGGGCCAGGGCCTCCCCACCCTCACAAGAAGGATTCTTTCCCAATCTCCCATCTGTCCCTGCCCTCTGGCACTGGGAAGCCATTCCCTGTGTCCTGTCCCTCCAGCCCTTGTCCCCAGTCCCTCTCCAGCTCTCCTGGAGCCCCTTTAGGCTCTGCAAGGGGCTCCAAGGTCTCCCTGGGTCCTTCCCTTCTCCAGGTGAGCACCCCCAGCTCTCCATGGAGTTACAGTGGATTTACAGGGAAATCACAGACCTGTGACTCTCTGGCATCAAAAAGGCCCATCCTGGGGACTGATCCTCCTCAGCTCCCTGAAATCACCACAAGGATTAAATATCCTGGAAAAGCTGGGCTGCAAAACACCACCTTGTCGTGATTAATACAAACTTCGGTGGATTTTGTAACGACTGACAGAGAAGAGGATTCAGGAATGAACCTTGAATTCCAGGGGCCTCCTGCCCTCCTGGCTGGGGGAAGCTTGGACAAATCCCTCCACTGGGACGGCTCCCGAGCTCAGCAATCTGGAGCACTGCCCTGGTTTTTATGCTGTTTTCTCACCAAACCCACATGACAACGTGAATTCTGCCCCTTCCCTTTTCCCTCCTGAGCAAACCCCCTCATTCCCAGCAGCCTGGGCTGTGTTTTGGGGCAGGATCACACCCTGGATCACAGAGTTCAACACGGAATGAACGAGTTCCCATGATCGTCTACGACACCAGTCTGGTATTCCTTGGCAAAAGGGCCCAAAGGAATGAAATGTGCCCCGGGATGGGCAGGAAGGTGCAGAGACACGCACGGGAAAGGGCAGCGAGCCCAGGGAGGAGCCGAGGCAGGAGCCTGCAGGCTCTGCAGGCAACAATATTGGAAGTGATGATGGAATGGTGAAGAAATGGCACCACGGGTGCAGGAGTGGGCAGAGGAGCAGGAGATGAGCCCAGCAGTGCCCCTGCCAGCTGGGATCTGTCCCTGGCTGTGCCCTCACATCCACAGCTGGGCGAGCTGGGGGTGCTCACCTGGAGAGGAGAAGGATCCAGGGAGACCTTGGAGCCCCTTGCAGAGCCTAAAGGGGCTCCAGGAGAGCTGGAGAGGGACTGGGGACAAGGGCTGGAGGGACAGGACACAGGGAATGGCTTCCCACTGCCAGAGGGCAGGGACAGATGGGAGATTGGGCAGGAATTCCTGGCTGTGAGGGTGGGGAGGCCCTGGCACAGGTTTCCCAGAGCAGCTGTGGCTGCCCCATCCCTGGAAGTGTCCAAGGCCAGGTTGGAGCAGCCTGGGACAGTGGGAGGTGTCCCTGCCCAGGGCAGGGGGTGGCACTGGATGGGCTTTGAGGTCCCTTCCCACCCAAACCAGTCTGGGATTCTGTGATCTCCCATCTCAGGACTCCTCAAGTGACCACTGAAGATTTGGTGACTTTGCACATCCCAGCTAAAGGACAGGGACCTGGATCCGGCCGTTTGCTGCAGCCTGGCAGAGCAGGACGGCTCTGGGTGCCCTCTCCCAGCCCCTGAGGCCTCGGGCAGTGCCTCAGGCTCCAGTGAAGCTCATCAAGGCACCCTCTTCACCAAACACCTTCAAACCAAACCTTTGACCAGGACTATCCACATTTCCCCCTCCCTCCTCCTCACCCACATGTGCCCAGCCCTCCTCGAGCTGAGGGGGATGAAACCAAAGCCACCTGAGTCCTTTGGCTGTTTTATTTCCCCCATTCCACTGCAAAGCAAACAACAGCCTGAAAGAATTTCCTCCTGGAGCCCCAGATGAGCCACTCAGGCCCACGAGGGTTTGTTTTTCCATAGGAAGCACTGCAGGAGCCTCAGGCACCGGCAGCTCTGGTCTCCAAATGTTTGCCAGGCTCAGGGACCTGCAGTCCCCGAGGTGTCTGCAGTGATTCAGGGGGTTCATGTTCTGGAGACCCGAGGATTGCAACAGCACAAGTGAGCAGAGCAGGGGGCACGTCCCCTTCAGGCCCCTCTGTCCTCCAGAGATGGGCAGAAGAACCTTCTCCATCCCCAGCAGCCTCTCGTGGTGTTGGTGGGTCCCCAAAGCACCTGAAGCCAGGTGGGGACACTCACTCCCCAACTTGCTGATTATTTCCCACCCTACATAATGCCAGGAATGCTGGGTGTGTGTGTGTGGAAAGGGCAATCCCCCCTTTTCATCCCCACAGAAACCATTCCCAGATGGAGAACCAACCACCCCAGGGTTGCTGGGATCTGATCTTCCCATTGTTGGGACCTTCCCCGTTGGGATCTTCTGTCCCACAGCGACAAGAGAATCAAAGGATGGCAGAATTCATCGAGTCCAACCATCAACCAGCACCACGTTCACCACTCAAACACGTCCCCAGGTGCCACCACCACAGGTTTTTCCAGACAGACACCAAGGTGGCCCAGCAGGTGACGAGAAAACCTGGAGAACCCCCGGTGCCAGAATCCCCTTGGGAGCGTTTTGCTGCTGCTCTGGGAGGGGGGTGATCTCACAGGAGAAGCATCAAAGCCTTTCTGCAGGTGAATGAAGAGCAGAGCCAGGCTGAGAACCTCGGGACACGCCGGGACAGGCCCTGGCACGAGGCAGAGCCGGGGTTTGGCCGCGGGGAGTTCGGCGCTGCCTCGTGGGAATTTCTTTTCAAGTCAGGCCGGGGAGGAGTTTTGGTGAGTAATTGCTCCATGGCAGCTCCAAGAAGTGAATAATTTTCCAAGAATAAAGGTTAAAAGCCCAGAGACTCCAGTGAAAGGCGCTCTATAAATAGGCACGAAGGAGGCAGAGCAGTGGGAACAACAGGAGAGAAACCTGATGGGGAAAAGGGATGGAAAGGATTGGACACCCACGTTGGGATTGGACATGGGGCTGTCCCTGGGAAGAAGATCTTTTACTGATGTTAACATTTTTAAAAAAACAGCTTTTGGACACCCCTCAGAGCACGGCCTGTGGCACCTTGTGCCTGTCCCAGGGATGTGGGACTTGACTTGTCCCCGGACCAGAGTTTGGTGCTGGTGTGGGGGACGAGGCTCCAGGGCCAGGAGGTGAAATTTGGTGTTGCTCAAAACTCCGTCATGTGGGACAAGTTCTGCTGTGCCCAGAGGAACTGGAGGAGCTCTCCTACCCATTTCTGATCTTTCCCCTTGGTGGGACAAGTGGGGTGCCCTGGCTGGGCAGGGGAGAGGGTGGCAGGGACAGCCTTGCTGCCAACATGGCACAGAGACAGTGACCTGGACCTCCCTTTGCCCCTCAGGCAGGAAAATCCTCCATCTCAGGCCCTCTTCTCCTCCCTTCCAGTTTTCCTGTTGCTGGCCAGGGCTTTCCAGTGATCAGAAGGAGAGGTGGAGTCCAGACAGCAGCACTTCTGGCCAAGAACACTTGCTTTAAAAAGCAATAACCCATCTCAGGGCTGGGCTGGGGATGAGCTGATGCTGCTCAGGGACCCTGGAGTCCCCGTGGATGGAGCTGAGCAAATGTCAGCCCAGGCCTAAGGCACAGCAAGACTTCCAGGGAATTGCTGGGAGTGCTGCAGGGATGATCTTGGGAAAAAACCCCATCCTGTGTTTGCAGGAATCCCCCTGTGCACTCCCGTCCCTGCCACCCCTGCAAAGGCACAGATGAGACAAGGGCTGGGTGTGGGAGCAAAGGGGGCACAGGGCAGAGCTTCCACTGGGGGAAGGACTGAGGGGGGGAAAAGGTCAGCTTGGAAGAGAAATAAAAATCTGAGGGAGCTCCAGAGAGCTCTGAGACAGCCCCACAAAGCACCAAAATTGGGAACAGATCCAAGTAGAAAATGACAGGTTGAAATCCAGCAAAGGACTCACAGAATCACAGAATTAGTGAGGTTGGAAAAGACCACAGAGATCATCGAGTCCAACCTGTCACCTGTTCCCCAACCTGTTGTCATTCTGCTACCAACACCCATCCTACCAATAACACACCACCTTGATACCCAGGTCATGCTGCCATGTACATCATCCAACCTTTTCTTAAACACCTCCAGGGACGGTGACTCTACCACCTCCTTGGGCAGCCCAAGTCACAAAACATCCTCACACAATATCACAGAATGTCCTGAGCTGGAACAGATCCCCAAGGATCATCCATCCAACCCCAACAATCCCCCCCCTGTCCCTCAGAGCGTTGTCCAAACCCTCCTGGAGCTCTGGCAGCCTTGGGACCAGGACCAAACCCTGGGGAGCCTGTTCAGTGCCCGACCACCCTCTGGGGGAAGAACCTTTCCCTGAGATCCATCCCAAGCCCTGACACAGCTCCAGCCCTTCCCTGGGCTCCTGTCCCTGCTCCCAGACCCAGCAGTGCCCAAAGCGAGCCGTGGGTCTCATCACCAGGAGATGCAGCTGCAGCCAAGTGTTCCACACTCTGGGGAAGGGTCTGTGTTACCAGACTCAGCCTAAATCCAGAGCCAAGAGCCTGAATCTGCTCAGCCCCAGACTCACGGTCACAGGGCAGATCCAGCAGAGTCGGATGATTTACAGGAGCTTTGGAATTGTGTCCAAGGTCAGAAGCAGGGCCCAGATCTGCACATCAAAACAGATTTCCCATAAATTACAACATTGAGGCGTTTCATAAACGTTCCGCAGCAGGAGGATTCCTGAGGAACCTGTGAGGTTTAATTAAAGGGGAGACACTGATCCTGCTGGGAAGAACCTCCAGGTCCCACGCCAAGCTCCTCACTGACTTAATTTATGGGACATAAACGAGCCAGAAAATGGCATAAGTGGTAAAATTGTGCAACCTCTGCCAATTTGGGATGCAGGGATGTGCAAAGGGAGGGTGATTTCCAGGCTGAGCGAGCTGAAGGTGGAGGTGCAGCAGTGAATAAATTCCAGGGCCAGGCAGGACGGGAGGATCCAACCCAGATCCAACCCCCAGCTGCTCTTTTTGCTGCTGTCCCAGTTTCTGCCTCCTGGCCTGAAGGTCACTGCCAGGAAATCCCCCACTGGCTTAAATTACCCGTGTCCCTCCTGTTGGAGCCCCATGGCAGGGACAGGGGCAGAGCTCCTGGTCCAACTCCAGCAGAACCTACAGAGTTACTCTGGATTTACACCAGTTCCACCCCACCTTCCTCCAGTTCCCCTGGGGCTCTGCCTTCCCTGTGGGCGCCTGTCGGTGTAACCTGTGCCCAACAAAGGATTCTTGGTGTTATTCACACAATAAAAATGCCGTGGGATTGCCTCAGCCATGGGACTCGGCGCTCCCATGACCTCACCTCCACGACTCCTGATTTCTGAGTGAAATCATTTCCAAAACTGAGGAGGGAGAGGCTGCTGGGTTTGGATCTCAAGAGCTGGAGAAGCCCTTGATGGAAAGCTCAGCAGCCCCTAAACGCAGCAGCTTTTACGTGGGAATGAAGAAATTCAAAGGCAAGAAGGGACAGGAGGTCACTGCAGAGCTGCTCCAGACCAGCAGCACTTTCACAAATGCTTTGAAAAACTTCAAATGAAACCCTTAAAATGTCCCTCCCCGCTGTCCTGGGCAGTGCAGAGACAGCTGAAAGCTCAAGGTCTTGGGGGAAAAAAAAGTGAATAAATAGAGAGGAACGACAGGAGCAGCTCCTTGAATGTATGAGGAGATGCCTCCAGCTCCCTCGATGGTTCCTGTGGGTCTCTTCCAGCTCAGGACATTCTTCCTTCCTTTGGCTGCTGTAGGAATCCGGATTTGCTGCAAACCTGAATGTGAGCACTCTTTGAGAGTGAAGGACGTTGCAGAGGCAGTGGGGTGGCTCCTGGAGCATCCCTGGAGCATCCTCCCACCCCCTTGGGAAGAGGCTCTCACAGAGTTACACAGAGGGGGCACAAGAGGGATTTCAGAGCAGAAGAAAACAGATCAGAAAGGCAAAAATACAGGCAAAAGAGCCCAACTCGAGTCTCCTGGGTGCAAAACTCGTTGCAGGTGCCAGGAACACCAATGCAAGGGGAGTGTGTGTGGATCAGCAGCAGCCCCCAGCACAGCAGAGAGGCTCAGCCTGTCTGGGCAGCCTGTGGCATTCCAGAGGCAGGATGGGGCTGAGGGGCACAGGCTGGAGGGATCCGTGCAGGAGGGGCTGGGGCAGAGCCTCAGCTCTGGGGCTGCCGTGGGCTCTGACCATCCCAGTGTCACTGCCTCCCTGCCTGCAGAAAGAGGGGGTAACACCTGCCGTGCTCCCCACAACACAGCGAGGGGAATAAAGTCACTGAAGCAGGCTGGAGAAGATCCCAGATGAGTTTATTAGAACACTTTGCATCTCTGTCAAAGGGTTCAACCCTAAATCCACCATCCCCAACCAGACAACAGGAACTTCCACAGCTCTGCTCAGCTCAGCCTCCAGCAGCCAAACAGGAGGGTTTTATTTCTGTTCCCTGATCTGAGACACGATCCCCTGCTCCCCACATCCCCAAATCATCCATAATCCATTGCCTGCCATGTCCCAGAACCAGAAATCACCCTCCCCTACAATGCAGAGGTGAGGGAAGGCACGGTTTGCACATGGAATTAAAAAAGGGAGTTAAAAGTTATCCCACCCAGCCTCAGCTCCTGATGAAACCCTCTCAGCTGCATCACTGAGGTTTTCCTTCTCTTATCTCCAAGAAGGTTGTTGTCGGCAGGAGCACAAAGAAAACACAAGAGCCAGAGCAGGAGGGAGGGAGAAAAACTGGGCAGGGCTGGGAGCGGAGGGAGGAGGGAATATAAAAGGGGCAGGAAAAGAATCAAGGACGTGGGCAAGCACAGGAGCCAGAAATCCAGGTTAAAGAGGCAGGGTCTGAAAAAGGCAATGGAATTAAACCGGAGCAGCACAGCAACGCAAACCCGCAGGGAAGAGGCAGGAGGGCACCCAGGATGGGAGTCACGGGAGGACGGAGGGACCCCCAAAGTTCGTAGGAGGGGGACTGGGAGCCCAGGAACAAAAGCAGTGCCCGAGGGCAGCACATCTCCCCACGCCCCTGCCCAGGGAAGTGCCCCCGATCCAAGGGAATTCTGGAGCAGCAGCGGAACCATCGCCCTCCAGCACGGCCACCTCTCCCCTCTGTTTTGGCTTGTGCCAGAGGGGAAGGGGAGGGAGGGATGGGAAGGGGGATGGGGTCGCATCGCTGGGATGCCGGGGCTTCATTTCTTCCCATTCTTCTCCCAGTGACATTTAAAGGGCTGGTCCCCAAACGCTCCCTGATGGCTGCGCTTCTCCCATTGACACCGAGGAGAAGAGTTTTCCAGAATAAATCATTCCGAGGCACGAAGAAAGGAGCAGCAGCTCCGACCCCAAAGGCACACACACCTCCCTCCTCCTCCCCCCCGCTCCCCTCCGCGCATGTTTTGGAGCTGCTCAAGCCAAGGAGGGGGGCGAACAGGAGTAATTTTCCACGGATGCAGGGAACAATCGAGCCCCCGCATGGTTTTCATCGTTAAAATGCTTCCCTGCAGCAGTTTCTGCTCATCCACCCCAGACAAAGGCGATGCACATGCAGGGACCAGCCCCGTCTTGCTGCAGCCGCCGGTGCCCGGGATGCAGGTGATGCTCCCGCTCCTCTGCAGAGCCGAGCCCGGCCCTGGGTCAGGATTAACCCGGCCTTGGGTCAGGATTAGCCCGGCCCTGGGTCAGGATTAGCCCGGCCCTGGGTCAGGATTAGCCCGGCCCTGGGTCAGGTTTAGCCCAGCCCTGGGTCAGGTTTAGCCCGGCCCTGGGTCAGGTTTAGCCCAGCCCTGGGTCAGGTTTAGCCCGGCCCTGGGTCAGGATTAGCCCGGCCCTGGGTCAGGATTAGCCCAGCCCTGGGTCAGGTTTAGCCCGGCCCTGGGTCAGGTTTAGCCCGGCCCTGGGTCAGGATTAGCCCGGCCCTGGGTCAGGTTTAGCCCAGCCCTGGGTCAGGTTTAGCCCGGCCCTGGGTCAGTATTAACCCGGTCCTGGGTCAGGATTAGCCCGGCCCTGGGTCAGGATGAGCCTGCCCAGCTCCGGGGGTCTGGCGAGGGAGAGGGGCTGGGCACAGGAGGCACACGGTGGGTTTGGGGCCGGCGGGGCTGCTGTGGCACCATCACTTTCCTGTGGGAAGGCCACATCCCCTCACAGCCGTGTCTGCTCCAGCCCTGATTCCTCCAGGGATGTGGCCACTCCACTCACACGAGCTCTCCACCCACCCCGTGGGCACAGGAGATCACGTTTCCCACGCTGTGAGCTGAGCCCAGCCCCGGGATGGCTCCCCGAGGGAAGTGTGTGCCCCTGGGATGCCCGAGCCACGTGTGGGGAGAGGCTTTGGAGGGAGCACGGGGCACCCTCAGCACCCTCATCCCCAGCCCAGCCCAGGGGGAGCTGAGCCAGGGTGGGGCTGGGGATGAGATCAGAGAGTGGAACCCAAGTCCTGCAGCACAGGGTGGGGAACTCAAAGTCATGCAAAGCCTCTCCATGATCCTTTTCCTCTTTGCCCTTGATTCCCTTTCTATCCTCACCCTTCACACAATCCCAGATGGGTTGTGTGGGAAGGGACCTTAAAGTCCACCCAGTGCCACCCCCTGCCACGGGCAGGGACACCTCCCACTGTCCCAGGCTGCTCCAACCTGGCCTTGGACACTTCCAGGGATGGGGCAGCCACAGCTGCTCTGGGAAACCTGGGCCAGGGCCTCCCCACCCTCCCAGCCAGGAATTCCTGCCCAATCTCCCATCTGTCCCTGCCCTCTGGCAGTGGGAAGCCATTCCCTGTGTCCTGTCCCTCCAGCCCTTTAAACAGTCCTTCTCTTCAGATGTAGGAACTCCATCCCTGGCTCTGAGGATCACCCACAGCCCCTCGGAGGAAGGGGGACGGAGTCTGAGTCCTCAGACATCCCTGCCCAGTGTCAAACCTCCACAACTGACTTTTACATCCCAAACCTGCCCCAAACACGAGCTCCAGACTTTTATAATGGAAAAGGGCTTTTAAAAGTCCATCTCCAGGACCGGCAGGACAGCAGCTTTGCTGCTCTTGCACAGCAAGTCCCAGCACCGTTTCTGAGGCTGTTTTGGCACCTCTTCCCTGGGTGGTGCCATCTAAAGCCACCAACCTGGGAGCACACGGGGCTGAGGGGACAACACCACTGCTCTCCTGAGAACCATGTCAAGACGACCTTCAGCCGTGGGTGTGAAGGAAGATAAAAAGCAGCCTGTTTTTTTTTTTTTACCCCCTCCAAAACAAGTCTTTTAGTTCCTTATCAAAGATCAGCACACAGGAGCTGAACAGACTCAGGCCCAGACTCCTGCTGGGAGATCTCAAAGCAACATTCTTGTGGTGCAGAGGGAGGTTTTGCCAAACTCCTTCCACCTACGTCCTGCTGAGCCGCTGGTGCAGCCAGAGCTGGTTTCATCCCTTTGCCAGACCACCAAAGGCAGCTCCCAACACAACATCAAAGCAGGGACCCAAATGAATCACAGGATCCAGCATGAGGCTCCAACAGCCCTTCTGTTGGGATGTTGGGCAGGAATTCCTGGCTGGGAGGGTGGGGAGGCCCTGGCCCAGGTTTCCCAGAGCAGCTGTGGCTGCCCCATCCCTGGAAGTGTCCCAGGCCAGGTTGGAGCAGCCTGGGACAGTGGGAGGTGTCCCTGCCCATGGCAGGGGGTGGCACTGGATGGCTTTAAGGTCCTTTCCAACCCAAACCATCCCGTAATTCCATGATCCTCGTCGATCCCAGGGAGATGTGCCAGTTTTCCCCCTCCTTGTTCTGCTTTTTTAGCTCCTTTTCCACCATCCAGCAAATGAATTTATAAATTCCTGGGTATTTGTCACGTCAGAGGTGATGGCACTTCGGTGGTCACAGAGAGATGCTTTCCATATATAACTTGTGTGGGAAAGATTCCGGATGGCTGAGAGCCTTCCTTGGCAAGGAGCAGGAAAAGCAGAAGGGAATCTTTTCCAGAGGAGTCTCAGTTTGCTTTGCCTACCAAAACAAAGGGTGGGATTGCTGCACATAAAAACACCCCAGAGAGAGCTGAGATGCCTATTTGAACATAAAGACAATGCTGGCATGAAACCAACCGAGGAAAACATTGGCTACAAAGAAATATAATGGGGATTTAAAAGGAGCTTTGTGACTTTGAGAGCGCTCAGCTCGGGGAGGGGACACTCCGGAGGGTCAGGGGGGAGAAATGTGCCTTTGGGAACAGAATCTTTGGATCACACAGGGACAGCAGGTCTGGACTGGGCTCAGGAGTCTCTCCCAGGTCTGTCCCTTCTATGAGATGTTCCAAAGTAGGTTTCAAACTGGGAAGTTAAACCTTGCAGCACGGGAAACCCCAGTGCTCAGTGTCCCTGAAAAGCTGCATCAAGAGCTCTTGACACTTCGCAGATGGAAAATCCATCCAAGAAGACCCCTGAGCTGATTTCCCTTGTGCCTTGAGAACAGGAGCTTTTCAAGGTGTTATAACAAGGACAGATCTGGGAGGTTCGAAAGGGAACTGAAGAGGTTCTCTGCAAGGAGGATGAAGGACAGCTTGGTTTTCCAAATCCTACAGTCTCCTCCCAAGGAATGTGTCAGAGCTGCTGTACCTGGAGGTCAGGGGGGAAAAATGTAATGGAAAAAAAAAGGTCTCATTGGAACTGCTGCAAGAAGTACTTTGGATAAAGCAAAGAGTTGGAATGAGAGTCCTGTGAGGACACAGTGAGGACAGACTGAAGAGAAACTGTTCTTGCCCAGGGTAAAGGTCAATGAATTGAAGGGGGAAAATCCCGAATACTTTGTAGGAGCAAAGGCAGAAAAGTTTTGAAAGGGATTGTGGAGGGAAATGTTGGGTTTTGTGAACAGGTTAAACAGTTCTGTCAGGAGGGAGCCCTGAGAAGCTGCTCCTTTTGGGGGCAGGATCCTGGTTATTTGTCCTTCTGCAGTGGTGAGAAATGTCACCTGTGGCACAAAGAGAAGCACAGCGAGGTCTCCTCTGATGCCTCACGCTCAAGGCTGGATCCAGTGGATCCACAGGGCCCTGGAGACAGCAGCCCCGGGATGCTGCAATCCCAGGATAATCAAGGCTCAGGGAAGGCTTGTTGTTAAAACTCAAAGGGTTTTATAAATCCCCAGGACACCAGGAGCAGTGACACGAACAACCAGAGGCTCAGTGACAGTGACACGAGTGGCAGCGATGGTGGCCAGAGCCTGCAGAGCCCCAGGGGGTGGCTCATGTCCATCAGCATCACCCTGAGAATGATAAAATACAATAAATGAAGGTTTTTCATACATTGATACCTCTCAGCCACCTCTGTAACGTGGGGAAAAGCATCAGGTTACCAGCAGCAGGAGGAATTCCTGAGCACAGTTAAAACCTTGAACCACAAAACCTGACAAAGCCAAACAGCAAGACACCAGGAAACCATGGCAAGAAAAGCCCTGGATAAGAGAAAAGAGAATTACACGTGTGGTTATCGCTGCCAAAGAATAATCTCCCATAAATATCTTTAAAGGCACCAGAGAGAGCAAAAGAAAAATAAAAATCAATGGGAGGCGAGGTAGGATAAGGACAGATAATTCAGGTTCAAGAGAACATTTTGCTCACTGAAATGAGGGTGCTGAGGAGAATAAAGTCCATTTCCCATGGGGCTCGAGGTCAGAGGAGGCACCTGAAGGAGCTCAGCTCCCACCTGGCTCCGTGCAGCCACAGCTCCCCAACCCACAGGGACACCAGGCAGGAATTCCAGACTCCAGAGGGGCTCTGAGGGCTCAGGGGGTGCTCTGGAAGCTTAAACACAGAAACCACAGATCCTATTTCCCTGTCTAATGAATACACATCCCCAGGGATGGTGTGGGATCCAGTGCCATGACACAGGACAGGTTCAGTGTCCCCAAGAGCCCGAGACTTGATTTATCAGAACTGCAGAGCTGCCAAGGCCTGACCTGTCCCATCCTGTGCCCTGAGCTCATTACACTTTCCTCCCTAATGAGCCCAATGACTCTCAGGATGGGCTCAGCCTTCCCAGCTGGAATGTCCGTGAGCCTTGGCTGCCAGAGATCCAGGATGTGTCTGAGTGTGAAGCCAAACAAGCGTGGAAATGTCCGAGGGAATGAGGAACTGTGAACTAAGAAGTCACTGTGCTGTAGGATAAACAGCCAGGGAAGCACCAGGGAGCCAAAGCAACGGGAAAGGACCCAGCAGACAATCCCAAAGGGAAACTCTGACCCAAGGAGGGACAGATGGATGTCCAGAGGAAAAGAAGTAACAGTTTCAGGAGCTAAAATACCCCAAAAGCAGATTTGAGAACTGATTCTTACCTCCCGTGCGTTTTGTTCCCAGCAGTCACAGCCACTCCCTGTCTTTTCCTGCACCTCGGAGGCAGGAGGTTTTCAGCTCATCACCTGAAGTACTTGGTGAAAGTAGGAAATCAAACTAACTAGGTCAAGGCTCCAATCCTCAACAGCAATTTCAAGGCTTCTTGCCTTCCTTATGCCACCTCTTTGTCTTTCAGCACCTGAGGAAATCTGTTGGTCTCATTACAGGAGCTCTGATGAGTGGGTGTTAACCTTCCCCCCAAACTGGGCTGGCCTCCCTCTGCCCCCTGGGGTGAGTTCGGGGACCTGTGACATCGTGGCACAGCAGGACACAAGGGAATAACAGCTCCCTAAAGCCTGGATTCTTTGGGAGCACCGGGACAGGCTGTGGACACAGCTCTGGGTGCCTCCTTCCCTCAGCAATCCCTCAAACCTCAGAGTTCGTAACAAACAGGAGGCAGAGGAAGTTCATCTGCACCTCCAGCAGCTTCAGAAATAAAAACCTGTAGGAAAACTGGAGAATTCTGGTCCTGAAATAGATCTGCCTTGGATTTAAAGCCTCCACTCCTCAGCGTGTTGGCAGCTCGGTGCTCTCAGTCCCCTGGGGACATCATGGCAGCACTTTGGTCACCTACAGGGCAGGTTTGTCACTTTGGGGAGCTGGCAGAGGTCGGGGTCTGCTGCCCAGAGAGGGTTTTGGGGCTGGAGAGGCTCAGTGGGTGGGCAGGTTGGCGCAGGGAGAGCTTGTGCTGCCGTGGGCAAAGGCTCCCCAGAGCTGTCACGCTGCCACCTTTCCCCAGCCTGAAATCCAAGAGGAATTATTATTTTTTTTTTTTAATGTAAACAAGCTGAGCTGCTAATCTGGCCTGGTGGCTGCTTCCAGCTCTGCTCTCAGCGCAGGGATTGCTGACTATCCCAGGGCAAAGAGCCCTGTGTAAATATTGGTTCAGCCACGGGTGGCTCGTGGGCAAAAAGCACGAAGCTGCCTGAGCTCAAACAAACAGCTCTGGCAGGGCTGGAGCTCCCCGGGTCCCTCCTGCCTGAACCCATGGGGATTACACCCAAAACAAAGCCAGAGGGAAGAGATCCCCCTCTGGTCTCCGGCTTGTCCTCAGCCACAGCAAAGGGTGAACTTGGTTCCTCAGTCCCAACTCTCTGAGGGGGAAGGTGGGATAGAACTTATTCCTGGCAAAATAACCTTCCCTGCCCTCCAGGCTCCTTCATTTCATTGATGGGGAAAATATGTTCCTTAAGGCTCTTACCACAGGGCTGATCTGATGGGGGGCAGTCTGCTTTGGATATCTGCATTTTAATGAGCTGCTGGGTGAAATGTTCCCAAATGTCCCAGCAGGCACAGCTCCCTCGGAGCTCAGGTCCTGACGCTCGTCCTGCTTGGAGAACATTTCCAAGAGAAATGAGGAGTTGCAAAAGCTGGGCTGTGCATTTCCTCATCCCTCAGGGCTGCCTGATCCCAGCACGACAAGGAAAAGGAGCCACTCACCTTCCCCAGCTGGGAAAGGGGCCTGTCCTGCAGGGAAACAGCAGCTGGTGCTGGAACTTCGGGGAGAGAGAAGGGAAATTAAGCAAAACACCCCCGAAACTTATCAATCAGGGGTCAGTATTAGGCCTGGCACTGTTCAACATCTTTATTGATGATATGGACGAGGGAATTGAGTCCATCATCAGCAGGTTTGCAGAGGATACCAAGCTGGGGGCAAATGTTGAAGTGCCAGAGGGCAGGAGGGACCTTCAGAGGGACCTTGACAGGCTGGAGAGATGGGCAGACTCCAATAATATGAGATTTAACAAGTCCAAGTGCTGGTTCTTAACTTTGGCCATAACAACCCCACACATCGCTATGGGCTGGGGGGGGAGTGGCTGGAGNTGAGCGTCACTTGGGAGCTGGACTGGATGATCCTGTGGGTCCCTTCCGACTCAGAACAACCTGTGACCCTGTGAACCCACCACACAAAGGCTCCGGCAGGCAAAAGAGGGGAAGGGGTCAGCAGAGAAGGAAAATGGAAAATGGAAATTTTCATCCCATTTTTCCTGGAAAAATCACAGAAATCTGGTGCCCAGTGAAACGCTGATCAGGGTGTGATGGCAGAGGGGGGACCCTCCCCGTGCCAGGGCTCCAGCTCCCCCCCAGATTAACTCCCCCGTGCAAGGAGCAGCGAATCCACGAGCTCTGCTTTCCCCTGGAGCGGGGATGGGGATGAGCTGCGAGGAAATGAAACAGAAAATGGAAGGGAGGGTGTTGCAACGTCTTTCAGTTTTGTAACCGCTCCCAATTCCTCGTGGCCATTTCCTCATAACTGGGCAGCAACACCCAGAGGAAAAAAAAAATCAATAAAAACATCAGGCTCATGGAACATTAATCTTCAATTACAGCCCCAACGTGCCCAAGCTGATTTGCTTCCCAGAAATCCCAAGTGCCATCCCCTGACTCTGCCTCGTGTCTCCTGCTCTTGGCCAACCCCCTTTTCCAGCTGTTTCCTGCTCTCACTTCAGCCTTTCCCCCCCTCACTCCCACATTATTTTTATATTTATTTTATATTATTTTTAACCTGCAGGCTCAAAGAAAACAAACCAGCACTTCCCAGGTGCTGCTGGATTCCACCCCTAAGTCAGATTTTAAAGCATTTTAAGTATCAGTTGCCTCATCTGCATCCAATTCCTCCTCACACCAGCTGGTTTGAAGTGGAAAAACACGGATGCAAAGTTTTTTTGGGAAGAAACACAGGCTTTTGTTGGCCTTTCAGCTTTCTTCTAGTTCAGTATCTGGCAAAGATCTTGGGAAAGAAATCCTTCCCCGTGCTGGTAAACACCCTCAAGTGGGTCTGCAGAGAACCTGCCCTTCAAACAAACTGGAGGACAGTGAAAATGAGGAGAGTTTCCCAGTTAGAAAAGGTGTTCTAATTACTTGTCCCACAAAGATCAGAATAGATCCTGACACACTAAAGAGTGATTTAGTGGGGGAGTATTTAAAATTAGGTAACTGGTGGTTAACTGTTACCTGGAGGGAGATGAACCAGAAGTGCTAAGGAAGGAGATGGGTTGATTTAAGAGACCCTTGGATTTCTTCTTTTTTTTAAAATCAGACTTATCAAACACAGCTCTTAAAAAGTTTAGAAGTAACCCTGCCCAGTGTTAAAGCTTTTGCTGTCCTACATCTCCACGCAGAGCTGACCCAGATGAACATTTAAATTATTTCCATGACTAAAATCAGCTCAATTACAGGGTGAAATCACCACACACACTGATTTCTGTGAAAACACAGCTCTGCCCCAGCTTCTGTCCTGTTTTGGTGCTTGGCCGCATCTCTAAAAGTGTAGGAACAACTGCAGTGGGAACAGAGAGAAAAGGCAACCAGAACCACTGGATTTTAAAGTCTGGCTCAATAAATTAATTAATTCCTGGGGTTTATGACCATTTTTGGGGAGTTACTCAACGTGCAATGCCGTGCATGGGCTGCACATGCTTTAGGGGAGAGCTCATGTTTTTCTTTCTGTTGCCCTTTCTCGTCAGCAGAGCTGAGATTAATCCCCACGATGCCGCTATAAATGATCATTTTATAGCCATAAATTATCTCTTTCCACTCCCAGAGGAGCAGTGACAGTGTGGGGCAGCTCAGCAGAGAATGCACAGGGTTTTCTGCCACACATCGAGTGGAATTTGTTTCCCCTTCCCTGTTACTCCCCTGGCACGGGGATGTCCAGCAGCTCCCTCAGCAGCACCAATATTTGCAGCTGTGCTGCTGAATTCTGTTTTAAACACCTAAAAACCAGAGGGGGTTGGTTTAGGTTTCCCTCTTGAAATAAAAAGTGTGAGGGAAGTTTCAACGGGGAGGATTTCAGAACCAACAGGTCTTGTGAGGGTTGAAGCTCCTGGATCTTTCTAAGCTCTAACCTGGTGCCACCTGATCACAAACATTGCAAACCTTGAGCATTATTTTATTTATCCCTTGAGCATCTCTTGCTACCAGCTCTGAGTTTGACTTCTATCTTTCCCTGCGCTGCCACAAACTCTTCTTCCCATCTATTTCAGGAATTAAACCCCTTAAAAACTAGACAAAGAATCACTAACTGGTGATTTCGACTAATGTTTGAGGCTTCTTTTTGTGAAAAGGGGCTGAAAATCACAAGGAAGAAGATGAAAAAAAAAAAAAGAACTCTAGGAAAATAAACTCCTTGGCTCCCTCGATGGGATGGTGAGAGGGAATAGGTTGGAGTTGATGATCTCAAAGGACTTTTCCAACCTTGTTCGTTCTGTGATTCTGTGAAGGGCTGCAGAGCCCTCACTTGTCAGGGTTCACTGCCCCCAGCTCAGGCAATTCCAGGGGCTGTGGTGCCAAACTGGGAGCGCAGCTGCAGCAGCTCTGACCCCACACGGTTCCTCTGCCACGGGAAGGGCAATCCCACCAACCCAGGGGTGAAAACCCAGCTGGAGATTCACCACCTCCGGGCGCCTCAGCTGTAATCCTGGAGCTGTGAGTCAGAGGCTTCTGGGTGATGAGGGTTTATGAATCACCGTCGGTGCTAAACGGGAAGTCAGGCCTTTCTCAGCAGAACTGCAGCTGGAACTAATCCCCCGTGACATTTGACACGAACCCGGCACAGGTTGGCTGGGCTTTGGCAGAGGGTTGTTGGGGCACCGAGCCGTGAAAGGGAGCGATGGCCCCTGGAGGTGACAGGTATTCAAAGGGCAAAGCTGCTCCCGGAGGAAAAGAGCTGCGGAGATGATTCCTCCAACACGGAGGAATTACAGCCAGATGAGCACATGAATAATAAATGCCATTATTGGGAATAATGGAGTCCATCGGCAAGTGCTAATGCAGCCCTTGCGGCCACCGATGCGTCAGGAAAAACCCTCCCGACACAAGAAACAAACCTGGAACTGCTAAATCTGCTCCCTGTGCTTCACTGGGGCCGGCTATTCTGGAATTGCAGCCACCCCTTTGTTCCGAGCTGGTCACAGAATCACAGAATCACAGAATCAGTAAGGTTGGAAAAGACCTTAGAGATCATCGAGTCCAACCTGGTCTCTGGGTAATGCATTAAACAGGAGGGTTTTCCCTCCCTAAATCAACACCCAAATCTCGAGGGGTGAAAGCTGCGACACCTCGGGGTCCTGGGAGCTCAGGGATGATTCCTGCGGCGGGAAAAAAGACTTTCCTCTCGTACCTCTGACTTTCCAGGACTCCCAAACGATTCCCTGGCTGGAGAACAGACACTGTTTTCTTTTTCAACACACTTTGTCCCATCCTGGGCAAGCAGAGCAGTTTCAGGACACAGAAGGTGGGTGGGGATTTAGACAATTATCCTTCTGCAACGTGGAACAAATCAATGGGTTATCAGAGCTCCTGGATGGGAATGTTTTAAAGCAAATAAAAATAAATAAGTAAAAAACCCCAGCAACAAACACAACACCCAACCTAAAAAAATGAAGCTACAGCACCTGAAGGCAATAAAAGAGGTGTGTTGTAGCTTGAGCTGAATAAAGAAAAAAGAAATACAGCCATCTACAATTTCTTTAATAGAAACCCGTGATTCTGATAATCATTAAAATGTATCCTTAGCAGTTTTCTTTGGCTCCATAAACACCTTTTCCCACTTCATTTACAAGGCCTGCAAACTCGATTCAGCATCACTCGAACCATTGCTCTGAGCTCTCTTCCCTCGCAGGATAAATCCACTGCTCAGGATGTGTCCCATGACGTGCTTCTGAAGGGCTGAAATGTCCCAAGATCTGAGTCCCAAAGTCATGGCAAGCACAACCTATTTACCATCAGCTGCTTTAAGGTGGGTTTTGAAGCCCCTCACCCCAAAGGGACGGAGCTGTTTCCAATCATCTCACCCACAGAAGGTGTCCCGTTTTGGAATTCCCATCAGTTCCTCCCGGCTCTTCTTGCTGTGGGGCTGCAGAAAGACCCAACCACGTCCCCAGACCTGGGACTTCCGACCCCTTTGGCAGGAGATGGAAAGCAGAGGGCAGGGGATGTTCGTTACGGGGCCGAGCCCAAACTTCTGCTGTGTAAATAACCGGGATTTACCCATCTCCTCACAAAGGCACAGCAAAAAGATCATCACTACCAACCCCTCCCCATCACTGTTCCCCTATAAATCCATAAACCAACCATTCCCTATCCCTATCCCACAATAAATCCATAAATCAACCATTCCCTATCCCCATTCCCCTATAAATCCATAAACCATCTATCCTCCTCTGTATTCCACTACAAATCCATAAACCAATCATTCCCCATCCCCATTCCCCTATAAATCCATAAACCATCTATCCTCCTCTGTATTCCACTACAAATCCACAAACCAACCATTCCCCATCCCTATTCCCCTATAAACCCATAAACCTGCTATTTACCACCCCTATTTCCCCACAAATCCACAAACCAACCATTCCCCATCCCTATTTCCCCACAAATCCACGAACCAGCCCATCCCAAAGGATTCAGGACAGTCCCACAGCCCAAACCCGGGTCACAACCCCAGCCCGTCCTTTTCAGGGCTTTCCCCACTACCCGTGAGGATTTATTACAATATTTTAATTAACATTTCCCTCAGCATCGAGCCCTGTGCCCAGCAGGGAGGGCAGCGATGCCCTCCCCGGGCTCCCCTCAGGGGGGTCCCGCTGCCGCCCCTCCGCCGCCTCCAGCCCCGGGGCTGCACCGCACGGAGCCCCCAAGTCACTCCATGTCTCTCCAAGTCTCTCCAAGCCTCTCCATGTGTTTCCAGGCCTGTTCCTCACACCCCGCTCCTCCCCCGGCCCTCCCCGGTTACCTCAGCCGGGCGGGGCGCGGCCGCGGGACTCGAACCGGCGGCTCCGAGGGCAGTGAGCGCCGCGAGGCGCCCGCCGGCCGTGCCCCGCCAGGCCCCGCCCACCCGCGGCGCGAGCAGCCAATCACACGCCGCCACTCTCCCCCTCCCCCGTCCAAACCCGTGCGGAACCCCAGCTCGGTGTCCCGCCCCCGCTCACCGTCCAGCCAATGGAAAGCGAGATTTTTTAATTGACACCCACGCCGTCCAACCGAAGACGTCTCCAGGTGTGGGGGGCGCGGTCTCGCTGTGGGGCGTGGTCTCGCTGTGGGGCGTGGCAGACGGAGGGTATATAAGGAGCCGCTGAGGCCGGGGTGCCATTTTGTGTAGCAGCGCCTGGGGAGCGGCGGGAGGGGCGGCGGAGGGGTTCGGGGTTCGGACCAGAGCGGCCGGATGGTGAAATCCTCCCTGCAACGGATACTCAACAGCCACTGCTTCGCTAGAGAGAAAGAGGGGAATAAAAGCACCATCATGCCCGCTGTGCTGAGCCTCAGTACCGGACAGAGCAGGTGAGGGGCCGCGGCCTCCCTCAGCCTTGGCGGCGCTGAGTGCTCGCTGCCTCCTTCCTGCTTCTCTTCCTCCTTCCTCACCCTCCTCGTCCCCGTGCCCGGGGAGGGTGTGCGGGAGGCTCTGTGGGCAGCGGGGGAGGGGCGGCCTGGCCCCCGCCCCGCGGGGAAAGGCGGGAGGGGGAGAGTGGAAAAAACCCACAGAAACACACACACACAAAAAAAAAAGGTGTTAATGAGCGCTCGGGGCTGTCCCGGCCCTGCGAGGGACCCTGAGGGCACCCCCGGGCCGTGAGGGGCTCCGGGCAGGGCTGGGAGGGGAAGGAAAAAAAAAAACCCAACAATTCAGTAAAGATCTGGAAGGGNCCATCTATCCTCCTCTGTATTCCACTACAAATCCATAAACCAATCATTCCCCATCCCCATTCCCCTATAAATCCATAAGCCAACCATTCCCTATCCCACAATAAATCCGTAAACCATGTATCCTCCTCTGTATTCCACTACAAATCNTATCCCTATCCCACAATAAATCCATAAATCAACCATTCCCTATCCCCATTCCCCTATAAATCCATAAACCATCTATCCTCCTCTGTATTCCACTACAAATCCATAAACCAATCATTCCCCATCCCCATTCCCCTATAAATCCATAAACCATCTATCCTCCTCTGTATTCCACTACAAATCCACAAACCAACCATTCCCCATCCCTATTCCCCTGTAAATCCACAAACCTGCTATTTACCACCCCTATTTCCCCACAAATCCACAAACCAACCATTCCCCATCCCTATTTCCCCACAAATCCACGAACCAGCCCATCCCAAAGGATTCAGGACAGTCCCACAGCCCAAACCCGGGTCACAACCCCAGCCCGTCCTTTTCAGGGCTTTCCCCACTACCCGTGAGGATTTATTACAATATTTTAATTAACATTTCCCTCAGCATCGAGCCCTGTGCCCAGCAGGGAGGGCAGCGATGCCCTCCCCGGGCTCCCCTCAGGGGGGTCCCGCTGCCGCCCCTCCGCCGCCTCCAGCCCCGGGGCTGCACCGCACGGAGCCCCCAAGTCACTCCATGTCTCTCCAAGTCTCTCCAAGCCTCTCCATGTGTTTCCAGGCCTGTTCCTCACACCCCGCTCCTCCCCCGGCCCTCCCCGGTTACCTCAGCCGGGCGGGGCGCGGCCGCGGGACTCGAACCGGCGGCTCCGAGGGCAGTGAGCGCCGCGAGGCGCCCGCCGGCCGTGCNATAGTTCTAACCGAGCTGTCGGTTTAAAACCCAACCGAAAGGTTGAACAACCCCCGCAGGTGCTGGAAAGGAAAAAAAAAACAAACCCTGAATTTTTCTTGTGGCGGATGCTCCAATCTGCCCTTTAGAGCGCGTGTGGAAAGGAGATTTTTAGCCGTTTTCATGTTTTATTGCGGTATAAAGGTGATTCCGCACCCCCTCCCTCCCCGAGAGGTAAACATCGCTCTAAAATATATTTATGTTATTTATATATTTATAGCTGCAAACCTTGGTTGCACCGCCTTTTGTAGGGAGAAAAGAGAGAATCGTGTCGAGGGTTGGTGCTGCGCCCTCCTGGAAAAGGTGTTGAGAGGTTTATTTTTAAGGGAAATAGGTTATTTGTAAGGGAAATAGGAATGTATAGTTTCATTCTGAGATAAATAACCCTGGTAGTGTAGAAAAACGGCTTCCAGAGAGCTTAAAATAATGGATTGAATACTCGTTTAATTAAAAAAAAACACCTTTAAATGTTATATCTCCAATAAAAAAAATGGCGATTGCCGTCTGGATATAATTTATATATAAACACCACTTACTTTCCAGCACGCATTTAAAAAGGCTGTGAATGAGCAGAGGGAGATTAATGCGGATTATTCATCGCGAGTTTCAAGCTCATTAAAAAAAAAAAAATACCCAAAAAAACCCGAACCTCGTGCGAAACGGTGCAAAATGGAGGATTATTTTGTAGCTGTTTATTCTGATTTGCAAATGGCTGCAGTGGCTCCTGGCACTCGGAGACAGGACGATTGTGAAAATTTCCCCAAGGGCCTCGATTGCTGCATCTGCTGAGATGACGCAACTCAAGAGTTGAGCCTGCGGGTGAAGGATGGTGCAGAGGGAGGGGCCAGCGCTGCTCTGCCACGGGAGGGGTGGAACGGCCTTAAAAAAAACCAAAAAAAAACCGGGGAGAAACTTAAAAATACCCTTCAGATCGTCGGAACTACGTATCCTCCTCCTGCTCCAGAGCAGAGCTTGGCAGGGTGGGTTTGGAGATATTCAGGTGTGGTCACACATCAGGCTCCTTGAAAAGGTTTTATATCTGTGGGATTATCGGGTTTGAGGTGGGTTTGGAGATATTCGGGTGTGGTCACACATCAGGCTCCCTGAAAAGGTTTTCTGTCTGTGGGATAATTCAGTGGAATTGCCTGACCAAGGTGGGAGTAGGAAGGGCTGAGTTAATCAGGGCTGAGTGTCCCAGGGAAAACCATCCCTGCCACATTCCTGCAGGATGGCTCCTCTGGGATCGAGGCAAGCCTGCCCTGGGACACAAACACACCTGGCTCACTCCAAAGGGGGTGTTTTTCACCTCTGAGTTGTCTTGCCCTCAAAATACCCGAGCAGCAGCTCTGTGGGCATGAAGCAGCTCCTGCCCCTGCTCGGGACGTTCCTTTGTCTCGCCGCTTGCCCGGGATGCAGTGGGAGGAGCCCCTTGGCCTAGGTTTGGTTTATTTATTGAAATGTTGCCATCTGATCGCTGTGTAAATCCTGGAGCTCCCAGGGCTTTGTGCGAGCCTGTCTTAACTGTGATCCCTTTGCAGTTCCAGGGTTCCCTTCAATTGCTGTAGTAACCTGGGTCCGGGGCCTCGGTGGTGCTCCTGATGTCCCTCACCCACCCCTGAAGATCCCAGGTGGGCGAGGGAATAGTCAGAGGGATCACAATCTTTCAGCTAATTTATTTTATTCGGTGAGTACAACACCAAGCACCTTTTTTTTTGCCCGCGAGCTCGGGTGCATTCCTTCCCTCAGTCCTGTTCATGGCAGTTATCCCGTCTCCAAAACACTTGGAAAATAACCCTGCCCTTCTTCCTGCCCCAGGATAATCGGCTGAATGTAACAGAAGAACTAACATCTAACAACAGGACAAGAATTCTCAATGTCCAGTCAAGGCTTACAGATGCCAAACACATTAGTTGGAGAGCAGTGCTGAACAACAACAACCTCTACATAGAAATTCCCAGTGGTGCTCTGCCTGAGGGGAGCAAGGACAGGTGGGTTGAGGGAGATGCAGCTGTGGATTAACTTGTGTCTCGTCAGAAGGGTTGGAACTTTACTCTTTATATTCTGAGAGCTGAAGTGTAATTATGGTGTTGGATACTCTCTCTTTTAAGAGGCTGCAGCTCAGTGATCCTCGTTTGAGGTGCAGGCAGAACCACCCCAAAGTCTGTGATCTGGGGCTGTTTTAGCCCCTGGAAACTCCAGCCTGGCTCAGGGTCAGTCACTGCAGCTCTTCCTTCAGCTGCAGCAGAAAAGAAACACAATTTCTGTGCCACTGGGGCTTGGATTTGTGCCTTCGTGTCCAGCCTGGGGCTGGTGTGAGGCTCCAGCCCAGGCCTCTCCCTCAGGGATCGTTGTGGATTGGCTCACAGGGCCTCGCTGACTGTCCCTGAAGGAGCATCTGGATTGTCACACCCAGGGTGGGACTGTTGGGGCTCTGCAGGGCCAGGGCTTGAACTGCATCCTCCCAAATCCCTTCCAATCCCTCCAGGACTGAACACCTGCCATCTCTCTTCCAGCTTTGCAGTTCTCCTAGAATTCGCTGAAGAGCAGCTCCGAGTTGAGCACGTGTTCATCTGTTTCCACAAGAACAGAGATGACAGAGGTGGGTGTTGACTCGCAGCTCTCTGGGCTTCGCCGGGCGCTGCCACACGGCTCAAACCTTGTCTCCTGCTTTGTTTTTTAGCTGCATTGCTCCGTACTTTCAGCTTTTTGGGCTTTGAGATTGTGAGACCAGGGCATCCCCTTGTCCCCAAGAGACCAGACGCTTGCTTCATGGCCTACACGTTTGAGAGAGACTCAGCAGAAGAAGACTAGAATTGCAATGTTTTGCCTCCTAGAGCTTTCTTGTTGTCTATAAAGATGATTCTGTAGAAATTTTGTCAACATCTTATTCCAAGTCTTACCCAACTCGGTACGAAACATTGTGACCCGGCTGCTTTTGGTTGAGAGATGTTGAAAATTTCAGGCTCCACATCTTTCCTCTGGATTTTTTTTTTTCCTTCTTTATTTTGTTTTATTTTCGTGGGCATGTCGTGGTTGTGCAAATAAATGCTCCCTCCAAATTTTAGCAGTATATTTCTTGAAGTTTAATATTGTGTTTGTGATACTGAAGTTATTTGCTTTAATTCTAAATAAAAATTTATATTTTACTTTTTATCGCTGGTTTTAAGCTGTTTGAAGACTCTGGAAGTGGTGGCTCTGGAACTGCCCCAACCATTAAAAGTTGCAGGTGTGGAAAGGCTTTGCTCGTTCTTTGCTTTGACTGGGACTCAGGGATGTGCTCTGCCAGGGCTTGGAATAACTCAGAAATCCTGGAAAAGTTTCCTTTTGGTGAATAATCAGCAGCTTGGCCATTCCTCCAGGTCATTGGAATTGCTCTGCCCGTGGGTTTTGGGATATTTAGGGGGTGACTTTTGTTGGAGAAGTCACATGTGGGATGTGAGAAGCTCGTGGCTGCTCGGAGGATCAAAAATGCAGCTTCACTACCTGATCTCGGTGTTCCCAGGGTGGTGGCTGTGCTGGGTGGATTGAGGGGGTTTTTTTGGTGGTGATTTGGGAAGTTCTGTGGCACCTTTGCATCTCAGTGGTGTCACTGAGACTGGACAGGCTCCAGAACTCTCCTGAGGGGACAGAAGGGTGAGGAGAGAGGGACTGTTGGGAGGCACAGACACTGCTCAGGATGGGGAACAGGAGGGAAAGGGGCTCCTTGTGGGGCTGGAATTAAAATTTGCAGCTGAAGACTCCAAATAAGTCTCCCAAGAGCTGAACTTTAAAGTGTGCTATTTTAATTTTACCTTTTTTTTTTCTTTTTTTTTCCCTAGTACTTGCAGGCTTGTTGGGCATTGTTTGATCCACTTAATCTCTCCTCTATAAAACCTTGGAGCAGGGAGCCCCTGGGTTATTTCAGGTGTCTGACATCCCCCAGCCTGGCTTTGGGATTGCTGTGACCACCCCAGGCCATCCCCAGGCTGATGTGGGCTCAGCAGGGCTGGAATTGTGGGGAAAACACCAAAACAATCCTTGGAATGGCCTGGGGATGCAACAGGGAGCAGATCCTCAGGTGGGATCCAGCACGAAGTATCCTGGGAGTGCCTGGAGAGGCTGGGTTGTGGTGCAAGGTGTGGTGGGATATTCCGGGTGTTTCCCAGCCCAGGTGGGTCTGGAGGGATCAGGGCTCCTGGATTTGCTGCCATCAGGGAATGGGGAGGGGTCTCCTCTCCACAGGGCTCTTCCCAATTCTCTTGTGGCCCTGAAATCCCTGTAGGGATTTTTTTTTGGAAGGCCAGGAGCCCAGGGAAGGGCTGGAGCTGTGTCAGGGCTTGGGATGGATCTCAGGGAAAGGTTCTTCCCCCAGAGGGTGGTCGGGCACTGAACAGGCTCCCCAGGGTTTGGTCCCGGCCCCAAGGCTGCCAGAGCTCCAGGAGGGTTTGGACAACGCTCTGAGGGACAGGGGGGGATTGTTGGGGTGTCTGGGCAGGGCTGGATGATCCTTGTTGGTTCATTCCCACTCGGCATATTCCATGTTGTCAGTTTGCCACAGGCCAGCCTGGAGGGGGTGACAGGGCAGGGGATGGGTGTCCCCAAAGGGTTGAACTTCCCAAGCTGATTGTCTGGAAAAATTCCTGTTTCCCTCTGTGACATGGTACCTGTTGTGCTCCGCACAGGGACGGGAGTGTGGGGATGTGCATTTATGTTCCTGCCTTGAAGGGATTCTCTGCTCACTTTGGGTGCTCCAAGCTGGGAACCAGTGCAGGGAATCCCCAGAGCTGCCAGCCTGGCACTGGGATGGATCTGCAGGAGCAGATTTTGTCTTTGTCCAGGACGAGCTTCCACAGCGCTTTGGGAAGCTTTGCTGCCATCTCGTAGCCACCGCAGATACTACAGATGAAGGGAGGGGGACCCAAAAACCCGTCATTGAATTTAAACACCATTTCTGTGCACGGGTGGTGCCTGTGCCCGCGGTTGGTGTGGCCCGGCCTGGGGCGGGGGGCTGTGCTGGGGGATTTGGGTGGTGCTCCGGCTGGGAATGACCGGGAAGCCTCACACGGGGGGGAGGGTTGGGGGTTTAACTGGGTCTGGGGTCCTGCTGCAGCCCAGGGGACAGGGCAGAACCCCCTGACCAGGGGGCTGGGACTGTGCTGCTCTGGGGTCTGAGGTCGCAGCTCTGGTTTTTAAGGGCTTTTTGCCCCTTTTTCTGAGCTCGGGGGTTCCCAGGAGGAATCCTCCTGGATCCGGCCGTGCCACAGGCTCTGGTGGCTGCCTGGTGAGCCACTGCCATGTGCCCTGTGTGCACAGCCCCCCGAGGCTGCTCCTGCTGCTGTCAGGTGATGGAGTCACAGAATCATGGAATTGTTTGGATTGGAGGAACCCCCTGAGGTCACCGAGTCCAGCTGTTAAGCCAGAACTGAATCACATCCTCAAGTGCCACATTTTCTGAACACTGCCAGGGCTGGTGACTCCACCGCTTCCCTGAGCAGCCTGTGCCACCCTTTCAGTGAAGAAATTCCCCCTAATGCTCAAACCAGAGAGCTGGGAGTGGGTCACCAATTACTGAATAATAACTGAAGTGACCTGAGCTCTTGTGTGGCCCTTCCCTGTGACAGTCCCTCATCATCCTCACCGCCTTGGGGTCTGGGGTGCAGGTCCCACCTGGTGCCATGGGTTTCACAGCAAGGAGCTGATGCAACAGCCCTGCCCTGGTGCCCATAAACTCCCCTGAGCTATTTACAGACGCCATGGAGGCTGTTCTGCCTAAACATCCCCAGGCAGGGAAGTTTGGCTTTGTGTTTCCCTCCGGATCCATCACCAGAGTGTGTAATGCTGTCAAAGAAGCACATAAAGGACCAGGGTTTAAGAGGCTGAGCTCCAGGTTTTATTGAAGCCTTGTGGCTGCTCTGTTTTCCCCCTTTTAAAATGTCATTTTTATTTGTGGCTGTGCCACAAAGTGTTTCTGAGAAGCTCAGGAACTGTAGAAGCTGCTGTATTTCTCCTTTGCTGAGGGTGCATTGAGGTGAGTTGTGATGTGTGGCTTGGAGTGAAAAACTCGTGGCAGCAGGAGGGGTCTGAGGGGGTTTTGTGCAAATTCTTTACTCAGGATCAGCCTCTGAATTGGTGCCTGGGGCTCCCATCCAACTTTCCTGAGATGCTCCATTTAACTGGATTCACAGTATCAACCAACAATCATTTGAGGGTCTAAAAACATCCCGTGTTTGGGAGCCACAGGTGAGAGTTTGGTCCCAACTTCATCCCTCATGGGGAAGTGGGTTTGGGTTTGGGTTTGCAGAGTTTTCCCAGTGAGGACCAGTGTGGGTTCTGTGGGAGCTGGTGGATTTTACAGAATCCTGGAATGATTTGGGCTGGAAGGCACCCTGAAGTTCACCCAATTTCAACCCCTGTGCCATGGGCAGGGGCAGCTTTGGTGCAGTCCTTGTGGGCTCTTGGCTTTGAGGAGACCTTTGGGTGGGCTGACCTTCAGCTTGGCTTTAGGGACCATAGAGAGCCTGGGTGACTTGGTAGAGGGTGTGTTCAGTGACCTCCTGGAGGTACTGGCAGCACAGCCACTCCTCCAGGCTGGGGTGTCTCCCGGTCCCCAACGAATTCTCCGCAAACCTCAGGAGCAGCAGAGTCCTCTTCACCTCCACCCAGCTCCTGAGCAGCGGGAGGGTTTTCCTGCTCCTGGCAAAGAGCTCCTGGCGTGGCCCCCAGAGCAGCACCTGCAGGATGCTCCTGGCCTGCTCGATGGGGACCCTCGTGGCAGGATCTCTGTGGAGGAGCAGCGTGGCCAGGCGCTTGAGGCCCGTGGAGTAGATGGACAGGGAGGGGATTTCAGGCAGCCTGTTGCTTCTGAAGCCCAGGGCGTCCTCCAGAGAGATGTCCACGTGCAGGAGCTGATAGATGAGCCTGCCCACATTCACCTCATCTGCTGCTGGGCACTTGGTCCAGTCCTGCTCTTGGCTGGTGGAACAAGGTCTTTGCTTCTCTCTGACCTTGAAGAAGCTGCTGATGAGCAGCCGTGGAAGGGACAGGCCCAGGGGCTCCTTCTTGCCTTGCTGGCCCCCGGGAGGACACGGGCACTGCACCAGCAGCAAGTTCTCGGGGCTGAGGTCCCCCTGCCCCACGTTCTGCCCATGGAGGTGCTCCAGCCCCGTGCACAGCTGCAGGAGGAGGAGGCAAACCAGGCGCTCGTAGTGCCCGGGGCTGGTCCTGTGCAATCCGTGGGATCCCTTCACAAAGGCTGCCAGGGTCTGGTAGGGAACCTCGGGACAAATGAGGACCTGCAGGACAGGGCGGGTGGCAGGACACGCTGGCTCCTCTCTGGAAGGGGAGCGTCTCTGTTCTCCGGGGTTTCCTGGGAGCCGCAGCTCCTGCGGGAGGCGGTCGGTGAAGTGGCAGACGGAGCGCTGGATGCTGCAGTGTGTCCCCAGCGAGCTCTGCACCCCCAGGCTGGTGCAGCACGGCTTGAGGACCTGCAGGGACACACAGGACATGGCCAACTGTGCAGGGACAGAGCCAGGGGTGCCTCATCCTGGGCTGGGCCACCCCCTCAGCTCAGGGCCCCACTCCTGGTACCTCTTTGGCCTAATACTTTAGTCCTCTCTCCATTTACATCCAGTACCATCTCCACCCATCTTCATCCATTTATCTCCGTCCACCTACATCCATCTCCGTCCACCTACCTCCACCTGCATCCACCTACACCCATCTCNGGTTCCTGCCATGGATGGTAGGGTCACCTGGAGCAGGTGATACAGGGACACATCCTGGTGGGTTTGGGATGTCTCCAGGGAGGGAGAATCCATGGTCTCCCTGGGCAGCTGTTCCTCTGCCGCCCTCAACATAAAGAAGTTCTTCCTCATGCCGCGGTGAAATTCCTTGTGTTTTTGCTTATGGCCATTGCTCCTTGTCCTGCCACTGGGCACCACTAAATGGCACAGGAGGGATGGAGCAGCCCCCCAGGAGATCTCCAGAGCTGCTTGGACGGGTCTCATCCTGCCCTCCTGAGCAGCCAGCTCTGCTCCAGCCTCTACTTTGCATTCACTGGCCCCTCAGGACAACTTGCTAGGACATGTCCCCCAGCAGTGCCCTTCTCCTTAGACCCGTGGGAGTGTCACCCTTGTCACCCTGGCCCCCGCCAGCCTCCTCCGGCAAATGCAGAAGTAGGAGCAGAAAGGGGAAGCAGCTGCTTGACGGCGCCGTGGAAAACCCAACGCCTCCGGATCTGCCGGAGACAGCTCCCTCTGCACCACCCTGGGCATTTCCCCCAGTTCCCTCCTTACCTTGGCCGCCAGCACCAGCTGGCTGTGCCCGGTGGTGAAGGCCACCCTGAAGTACCAGGCGTCCCCGCTCTCACAGCACGGCTCCTGCTCCAGGACCCCGAAGGCTCCCCAGCGCTTCCCCACCAGCTCTGCCTCCAGCAGCTGCTCCTCCGGCCCCACCAGCTCCTGCTGGATCCGAGCCGAGAGCCGGCACAGGGCGGCCGCCTGGCACCCCAGCACCACCCCACACACCCCGGCAGGGCTCTCCAGGAGCTGCCCCAGCTCCCCGTCCGCCATCCCGAACGTCAGCTCCTTCAGGCTGAGGGATGGGCCTTTCTGTGGGCTGCTCCAGGCCACCGGCTCCCCCAGGCTCTGGGACTTGGTCAGAGGCTTCTTGTGTCCCCAGGAGTGTCTGTCCCGTGGGGGGACGGAGCTGGGAGCCCCCTCCTCGTGCCATGGCTGGGATGGTGGGATGCTGTAGAGGGCACTGCCGGCCCATGGCGTGGGGTCACCCTGGCTGTGGTGGGATGGTCCCTGCTCCGGGAGGGACTCCGCTCGCTGGAGCTGCTTTTTGGGCAGTGGGGGAGGCCGGGGGTCCTGGCTGGGCTGAGAGAGGGATCTCCCAGCACCTTCCCCTCGGCTCGCCTTGGGGGGCACGAGGTGGGCCCGCAGCTCTCCTGGAGAGGGAGGAACAGACATGGCAGAGGAGGGGAAAGTGGGAGGTGGAGGGGGATGTGAGTTACCAGCTCATCATTTTTTATCCCCCCTGGATATTTCCAGCCTGAAAACCACACCCAGTAATGGAGGGGCGATGGCTGGGTACCACGAGGATGGGAGGATGGGGTGCAATGTCACCATCCAAGGTGACACCTCGGCGGGCAGGGGGTCGGGATGTCACTCACCCACGTTGCTGTAGATGAGGGCTGAGTTGTGGGGCTGGGGTGGGCGGCCCCTCGGGGTGTCCGGCATGGGGGTGGCCACTGCGGGGGCACCCAGGTCCAGGCTGCCACAGTGGGAATGTGCCCTGCACGGAGCCGGGAGTCAGTGTCACCCCCCTGGGGTTGCTCAGAGGAAGAATAAAGAGAAAAGGGGAAGCAGTGGCCTGGGGAGCCTTGATGGGGCGTTTTTGTGGCCGAACAGGGGGACTTTGGAGGCCCAGTGACTCCAGTTGCCGCACTGGGGGGGGGGAGATGCCTCAGGGGCTCCACGTGTGCTGGTTCACCCCAGTGGGTGCAGGGGTTGCTGATTGTGGGACCTGTTGGGGGACCCCAAGGGAGGACACGACAGCGGGAGAGGCGTGGGACAAGAGCAGGAAAAGCCTGTGCCAGCCTCAGCCAGGCCCGGGGGGGCAGGACAGGGGTCCGTGTGTGGGGAGGGAGAAGGGGAAGCCCAAAGGAGGAGAGTGGTGGGATGGAGCCGCTGGGTTTCGTTTCCCTTTCCTGGCCGGGCACCGACTCTGCACCACCAGAGGCACAAAAGCCACCGTGGCTTTCTCTCAAACTGCCCCTTCTGCTGGGTCAGCCCCGCTGAGCAATTCCCGGCCGTACCCCCCTCCCCTCACACCCCCTGAGCCCCCCGGGACCACGGCGGGGCAGCAGCCTGGCCCACAGCTCCTTCCTGGGCCCCCTTTGCAGAGCAGTTTGTTACCTCTGAGTTTTCCCTGGCAGCACCGGGGGCCTGGGGGGCTCCAGCTCCATGTCCCGGATCCGCAGCAACTCCCGGTGCCCTCCGTGCCCTCGCTGGGCTCCGGCCATGGCGCTGCTGGGACGCGCCTTGTGCAACTCGCCGCGCTCTGTTGGTGGGAGGATGTGCTTTCAAAACCTGCTTCTTGCACGTCTAAAGGAAGCTGGAGGTTGGGCCTTGCTCCCCAGACCCCCTGAACCCCCCCGGATCCCCCTGGATCCCTGGCATTGCTCCAGGGCCGCGTGCTGCCACTGGACTGTGGCCGCGGTCACTGGGTCACCTTCGGTGCAACCTGGGGCTGTGGATTTGTGTCCCTGGAGCTTCATGTGGAGCTTCACACTCCTCCTCCTCCTCCTCCTCCTTTCTGGGAGGCTTTAGGGGTGGCTTTGGAGATGGATTTAGGATTTAGGGGTGGCATTGGCACTGAAGAGGGGATCCCCACCAGAACCACTCCCTCCCCCCATCCCATAATGAATTCCCTGCTCTCCAGGTTGTGTTACTCCAGATGGGTTGTCAGAGCGGAATTGTTCGGTTTTCTTCCATGTTTTTGCTGGGATTTCCTGCAGCTGTTGCACAAGGGGAGCCCAGTCCTTAGGAGACACTTTCTTTTTGGTCTCCCAGAGTTTTACTGGTGCTCAGAGAGCAAAAATGACCCGACCCAGCTGCTGAAATAAACCCTCCAATCGGTGTCTATCCCCTCCAGGATAAAATCACCTTTTTAACATCTGAACCTCAAAATAATGTCTCCTCTCCTCTTGGGTGGATGGGTGAGCCCTTCTGTGGGAAGGCAGCTGCAGGGATTTCTCCTGGGAGCAACAGGCTCTGGGGGATGAGGATTCCATGAGGAAAGAGGATCCATCCATACATCCACCCTGTCAGGGTGGGACTCTGGGTGCTGTGAGCCTGAAGGAGGAGACCACCCTCCTCCACGCCTCCCTCCGTGTGTGTTTATTTTGCAATCCCTATTTCTCAACTGGTTCCAAGCAAACTGGGAGGTTGTGGCCGTTGGCCTGTGGCCTGGGTAGTTTCTGCAGGACCCAGAACGTGTGTTAGAGCTGATAAAAATACAAGTAGGGGCTGAGTCACCCTGGAATGTGGCACCAGGATGAGCAGGACTGTGGGAGGGGACAACGTGCACTGCAGCCCACCCTGTCCAGCAGTGAGGCTTGGCTTGGTGCTGCTTCAGCAACACCTCAGCAGGGCTGAAATGCTGCAAGAATAAAGAATATAAATGGGACATTTAATATCCAGCAGGATCCTGGTCGTATTGATGGTGTCCAGCAACAGGGTCTGTGTGTCATTTATGATCATGACGTTGATACAAACTGTTTAAGCAGCAGGAAATCATGGAATCCCAGAATGGTTTGGGTTTGTTGGACCTTAAAGCCCATCCAGTGCCACCCCCTGCCATGGGCAGGGACACCTCCCACTGTCCCAGGCTGCTCCAACCTGGCCTTGGACACTTCCAGGGATGGGGCAGCCACAGCTGCTCTGGGAAACCTGGGCCAGGGCCTCCCCACCCTCCCAGGGAAGAAATCTATCAAAAATCTTTTAGAAGCATCGCTATTTCCCCCTAATGAATAATACCACCTTTAGGACATAAGAGGGAGTGTTAGGAATAAAATGACAGAATTTCTGCCCTGCCTGTGACCCTGCCAAGCTGCGGAGAGGTGGCCAGAGCAGGAGGAGCCTTGGTGTGGGGCAGGCAGGAATTGCCTTTCAGCCGTGGAACTCCTGATTCCTCTTATTACAGCCAAGGGGAAAATGCCAAGTTTAAAAGCAACCCAAGCCCTTAACGAGGACCATGACTAAGGAAAAGCCAAGCCCCCCAGGACTGAGCAAAGCGCTAATTTGCTTCTCCAAGACGTGGTGCATTCCTGAATCCACGAGTGGATAAATCAGCCACAGGACGTGGCACCAGTGGCACTGGAGGCACTGATGGTGTTTGCAGTCACTGCCCGAGGGTTGCCAGGCCCTTTGCCCCCTGGAGCTGCACAGGGATGGGATTGGGGGAACTGAGACAGGGAACCTCTGCTTAGCTACAGCCTCTCTGATTTGTCAGGACATTGGTTTGTTTTCCCAGCAGGAAATAGGGTCTTTAATTGCATCTGCTGCAGAATTGTGTTTTCCTAACTGTCTTTATTTTTGGTGGGTTTTTTTCCACATGACATTATTCCAACCCATTGCTGCTGTGGGGATGCTTAGGGCAGGTTGGGCACTGCCAGGCTGTGTGGGCACAGAGNAGATGCTCTGTGCCCGGCTCAAGGCAGGTTGGGGTGATCCCTGTGGCACTGCCAGGCTGTGTGGGCACAGAGGGCACTGAAACCACCTGAGCTGGTCTCTCAGCACCTCCCATCCTGGCAGCTCATCCCCCAAAAGCTGCTGCAGGAGTGGCTGGGCTCAATCCTGGCTGCCACAGGTGTCCCCAAGGCCAGTGGTGCCACCAGACCCTTGTGGGGCACAGGGATGAACTGTAACCTGACCCTTCATCTCCCTGGCACTCCTGTGCCATGCGGTGGGGTTTTTAAGCAGGAAATGAGCAAAACCCCCTGAATTTCCTCTTTTTGTCCCATGACAGCTCTTGCCCAGCTCGTGGGGGCTGCAGCATCCCAGTTATTGGGCAACCAGGCTCCCTCATGCCAGTGAGGTGGATGCTGGGAACCTCCCCGGACCCCGGGGAGTGGTGGGGGATGGAATTTTGGGGTGCAGAGGCTGGAACTGGCCTGGGGCCCTTTTCTCCAGCAGGTGGAAGCATTGCTTTGCTTCCACCATCCCGCAGCTTCCCAGTCCCGGTCCATGCCAGGAAAAGCCGGGACTGGTGTGGGAGCAGAGCAGCCACTGAGCCTGGAAGAGGAACATGAGGGGATTTGGGGAGGGGGACACAAGGACACACTGGCCTTGGACTCGTGGAGATGGTGATGGCAGCTCAGCCAAGGCCTGGAATGTCTTTGTGTGGGGGTCAGACTGTTCCCTGGGGCTGGCAGGGTGGGAGAGGGGATCGGGGGGACACTTCAATCTTAGAAGAGGAACCACCTCACAGAATCCCAGAATGTGCTGAGCTGGAAGGACCCACCAGGATCATCCAGTCCAACCCTCAGCCCTGCACAGGCCCATCCCCAAGAGTCCCCCCCTGTCCCCAGAGGATCATCCCAACCCTCCTGCAGCTCTGGCAGCCTTGGGGCTGTGCCCACTGCCCTGGGGAGCCTGGGCACTGCCCAACCACCCTCTGGGGGAAGAAGAACAACCTTGTCCTGAGATCCAACCTGCCCCTGCCCTGACCCAGCTCCAGCCATTCCCTGGCTCTTGTCCCTGGTCCCCCCAGAGCAGAGATCAGGGCCTGTCCCTCCTCTGCCCCTCCCCAGGAAGGTGTCACTGCAATGAGGTGACAACTCCCCTCAGGCTCCTCTGATCCACCTGAACACACCAAGTGCCCTCAGCTGCTCCTCACACGCTGCCCCTCCAGGCCCTTCCCGGTCTCTGTTGCCTCCTTTGGACATTCTCCAATGGCTCAGTATCTTTCTTATATTGTGCAGCCCCAATATTGCAGGTGAGGCCCCCCCAGGTCAGAGCAGAGCAGGACAATCCCCTCCCCGATGTCCCCAGGTCACCATTGTCCCTCCTGGCTGCCAGGGCACTGCTGACTCGTGGCCAACTGGCCATGGACCAGGAGCTCCCTTTCCCAGCACTGCATTCCAGCATCTCCTTCCCAGTCTGTCTGTACACCCAGGGCTGCCCCATCCCTGTGGCCGAATCCAACACTCCCCCTGGTTGAAGCTCCTACGGCTGGTGGTTCCCAGTGCTCTGATCTGTCCACGTCTCTCTCCAAGGCCTTTAAGGGAGTCAACAGCTCCTGCCAGTTTTGTGCCATCTGGAAACCTGCTCAGTGTCCCTTCCAGTGTCCCAGTCATTGATGAAGATGTTGAAGAGCACAGGGCCTAAGATGGAGCCCTGTGGAACCCCACTGGTGACGGGTCTCCAGTCTGATGTCACCCCAGTCACTGTCACCCTCTGTGCTCGACCGCTGAGCCAGCTGCTCACCCACCTCCCCCTCCCCAGTGCCCCATGGCCCTCCTGCAGTGCCCTGTGTGCCTCAGTTTCCCCACCCAGACCCTCAGTGCCCAGTTTTCCAGCCCCGTGGGAGAGGTTTGGCTCTCTGTGTCTGTATTTGCACCTCTGGGCTCTCCTGGGTGGATGTGACTCCTTTTAACCCCCCCCCTCCCCACCCCAATTTCCCTGCAAGCAGGAGCTGAGGTGCTGCCTGGGCACCCTTCAGTTTAGGTGCCTCCTTATAAACACACCATTAATAATTAATAATAGATTAATAGCTGTGGCAGTTGGTTAACACACGTGCATTAATCATTTATTAGTTATTAATATGGACTTTGGTACCCTCTGAGAGGTGGTTCAGCATTGTTTATTAGGGTTTTGTGGGGCTGAGGGGGGTGATGGGCTGAAGGGCTGCAAATCCCCCCGGGCAGGGGAAGGTCTGCTGGAATTCTGGGGCTTCCCTGGCTGGAGCAGGTCTGGAAAGCACAAAGGCAGGAATCCTGCACATGGGGCACGAGGTCCTGCCAGTCCCAGGCCCTGCTTTGGTTCTGCCCACTGATTTTGGCTTCTCTTATTGAGGCACGTAAGAAACAANATGGGCAGCATCCCCCCCCCAAGTTGGGGCAGGTGGGAGCAGCCCAGGGAGCACCCTGGGGAGGAGGGTTGGGGGCTGCCCCTCTTGCCCCCTGGGGCTCAGCTGGGGGTTGGGGACACTCAGGGTGTGAGGGACATTCTGAGCAGCCACTTGTGCCTCACAAAGCAAAGCTCCTGGAGGGACACAGCCCCTGGGGTGCTCCTGCCTCCGGTGCTGCTCCAAAGACTCAGAGATGCCCATCAGAGGATGGGAGATGCCCAGTGGAGCTCCTCCAGCTGCCATCCTGACCATCACTGGATGGAACAGGGACATCCAAGTGGGGAACATGCCTGCAGGGCTGGGGACAGAGATGGGACCTGCAGCAATAACCCCCCAGGGTGCACATGGGAGGAGAAAGAGGAGGAGGAGGAGGAAGAGGCAGCCATGAGCTCCCTGGATCATCTTGGTCACATCCAGGCTCTTCCCTCCAGCTGGACCAGCTCCACAGTTTCTCCCACCCAAACCCCTATGCCCTGAGGGAAAACCAAGGTAAAGCCTGGGCAGGGGTGGGATGGGACCACCAGGAACCGCCCCCGTGGCAGCAAGAAGAGGACCCAGGGACACCGACCCATGGTCTTCAGCACTGATGGATGCAGGATCCAGGTGGACACGATGGAGGTGTCAGCCAGGACGTTCTCCCAGGCATTCCTGAACTGCTTGTTCCAAGCCTTTCTCTACTTTTCTTTCCTGGGCTGCACAGGACAAACCAGGTCCTGCTCGTCCCCAGGCTTTGACTTTGCAACGCAAAGAAAACGGACCCCAAAGTGCCTTTTGCACCCGTAGGAATCCTGACCCCCCAGTGTGTCACCCCACACCTCCAGTGGCTTGGGCAGCTGCAAAGACAGGACCTTGCATCATCCTGGGGCTGCTCCTTCTGATTTTAATGATCTTGGCCTCATTTTGCCCTTTTCCCCCTCTTGTTTTCCNTTTCTTTTTTTGCTCATAAATACATTTCACATGCTCGTCACATATAAAACTGTGCCAGGTCTGCACTGCCCAGACCTGCCTTTGCTCCCACTGCGAGGGNGGTTGGGGGCTGCCCCTCTTGCCCCCTGGGGCTCAGCTGGGGGTTGGGGACACTCAGGGTGTGAGGGACATTCTGAGCAGCCACTTGTGCCTCACAAAGCAAAGCTCCTGGAGGGACACAGCCCCTGGGGTGCTCCTGCCTCCGGTGCTGCTCCAAAGACTCAGAGATGCCCATCAGAGGATGGGAGATGCCCAGTGGAGCTCCTCCAGCTGCCATCCTGACCATCACTGGATGGAACAGGGACATCCAAGTGGGGAACATGCCTGCAGGGCTGGGGACAGAGATGGGACCTGCAGCAACAACCCCCCAGGGTGCACATGGGAGGAGAAAGAGGAGGAGGAGGAGGAAGAGGCAGCCATGAGCTCCCTGGTCACATCCAGGCTCTTCCCTCCAGCTGGACCAGCTCCACAGTTTCTCCCACTCAAACCCCTATGCCCTGAGGGAAAACCAAGGCAAAGCCTGGGCAGGGGTGGGATGGGACCACCAGGAACCGCCCCCATGGCAGCAAGAAGAGGACCCAGGGACACCGACCCATGGTCTTCAGCACTGATGGATGCAGGATCCAGGTGGACACGATGGAGGTGTCAGCCAGGACGTTCTCCCAGGCATTCCTGAACTGCTTGTTCCAAGCCTTTCTCTACTTTTCTTTCCTGGGCTGCACAGGACAAACCAGGTCCTGCTCGTCCCCAGGCTTTGACTTTGCAACGCAAAGAAAACGGACCCCAAAGTGCCTTTTGCAGCCATAGGAATCCTGACCCCCCAATGTGTCACCCCACACCTCCACAGTGGCTTGGGCGGCTGCAAAGACAGGGCCTTGCATCATCCTGGGGCTGTTCCTTCTGATTTTAATGATCTTGGCCTCATTTTTCCCTTTCCCCCCTCTTGTTTTCCTGCTGACACCTCCTCAGAGCCCGGCCCTGGGTGTGTTATTATTGCTTGTGCAGGAGCATCCCCAGACTCGTGTTGGCAGATGCCACGTCTTTAGCCCACTGATGGGAAGCTCTCAAGGCATGGACANCATTTTGCCCTTTTCCCCCTCTTGTTTTCCTGCTGACACCTCCTCAGAGCCTGGCCCTGGGTGTGTTATTATTGCTTGTGCAGGAGCATCCCCAGACTCGTGTTGGCAGATGCCACGTCTTTAGCCCACTGATGGGAAGCTCTCAAGGCATGGACATGCCCCAGGGGGGTTGTCTGCCTTTGCCAAGGGGTTGGAGGAGACTCCCAGCTCAGCACAACCTCCCCCAGAGCCCCCAGTCCCACATCGCCCGGGAAGACTTTTCTCTTGGAAATTCACTAAAAAAGAAAATAAAGAAAAAAAAAATCATTGGACCAAAACCCCCCACCAACACCAAGAGAAGAACCAAAAACAATCACCAGGAAAGATTTCTGGAGTCTCTTACAAAAAAAAGGGAAAAGGGGGGAAAAAATCAGGAAACATTTTTTCCCCAGGCCCAAACGCTGCTGATCTTTTGGCTCGAGAAATGCATAGTTGGTAGCAAAACCTTCGGCTACATTGGGAGTCCCTGGGGCCGGGCCAGCCCCTGAGCCGAGGGCTCACCGAGGGCCCCGAGGTGTCACCGCGGGGCTGGGACATCAGGATCATCCCTCCTCAACCCTGAGGTCCACCTGGCTCTGACCCTGTGGCACCTCTGGTGTGTCTCCAGCAAGGTCCCACCACCAGCCCTGGGACGTCACCAAGGCTCCCACCCCCCTCCTGGCCCCGTCCCGCCGCGGCTGTGCCCAGGGCCGGACAGCAGACAACAGTTCTCCTCTGGGAGAGACTCAGATCATCTTCATATTGAACTTCCTGGCGCCTCCTTGGCCGGTGGTGGTGGTGGGACCGTCCACCTTGCGGAAGGAATACTCCACGGAGAAGTTGTTCTTGTGCTGCCCGCGGCCGCGGCTCCACACGAAGAGCAGGAGGAAGCAGAAGAGCACCACGCCCAGGAAGGTGATGCAGCCCATGGCCGTGGAGACCAGGATGGTCTTGAGGTCCAGCGTAAACTTCAAGAAGACCTGGGTGTCGTTGTGGAAGGTGTCGTTGAACTCGCTGAGGTACAAGGTCCGGTTGGCGTGGTGGGCGCCGTCGGCCGGGCGCCCCTTGACCGTCAGGGTGGCAAAGTAGGTGTCGTTGCCACCGGCGTTGCTGGCGATGCAGATGTAGGTGCCGCTGTCCTGCACCTGGGCAAAGCGGATCTCCAGGGTGCCCCCGGGCAGCACCGTTGCCCTCCCCGTGCTGCGGGTGGTGATCATGCGGTGCTGGGGGGACACCCAGGCGATGGAGGGGTCCGGCTCCCCGTCTGCCCGGCACAGGAAGGACACGGACTGTCCCTCCCGCGCCGTCACGTGCTGCAGCTTCCGATCCCGGATCTTGGGCTTTTGGCAGGTGAAGTACTCGAAGAGCACGGAGTCCGGGAAGTCACGCAGGGCGTTGCCCTGGATTTCGGGCGGCGAGGAGCACATGGGCTGCTGCCCGTCGAAGTTGAGCGTCTTCCGTCGCTGCAGGATCCAGAGGAGGCGGCAGTCGCAGGCCAGGGGGTTCCTGTCCACCCGCAGCGTCTCCAGCGTGTTGACGGAGTGGAAGGTGCTCTCCTCCAGCGTGGAGAGGAAGTTGCTGGAGAGGTTGAGCAGCCGGATTTGTCTCAGGCCGGAGAAGGCCTGCGGCTCCACGGACACCAGGAGAGCGCCCACGATGTGGAGCTCCTGGAGCCGGATGAGGTCTTTAAAGGAGCCCTTCAGCACAGTGCTAATGGGGTTGTAGGACAGGTTGAGGTACCGCAGGTACACCAGGTTCCTCAAGGCAGCAGCGGGCACGGCTGTGATGTTGGTGTAGGTGATGGAGAGCGAGGTGAGGTTCAGGCCCTGGAAGCTGGTGGGGGACACCTCCTCCAGCAGCGGCCAGTTGTCGATCTCCAGCTGCAGGAGGTTGTAGAGCTTCTTGAAGTTCTGGTCCTCCAGCGCAGAGATGCTGAGGTGGCGGAGCCGCAGCACCTCCAGGTTCTGAAGGTAGGAGAGAGACTCGGCCGAGATGGAGGTCAGGTTGCACTTCTCAATGGTCAACTGCTCCAGGCCCAGCAGCCCCGAGAAGGCGCGCTGGGAGATGTACACCAGGTCATTGTCACCCACCTCCAGGCTCTTCAGGTTCCGCAGGTCCTGGAACATGTAGTCCAGCAGGATGACGAGTTTGTTCTCGCTGATGTCCAGAAGGGTGAGGTTGGTGAGCTTGGTGAAGACCCCCGGGGGGATGAGCTTGAGCTGGTTCCCGCGCAGCCGCAGGGTCTGCAGGTTGAACAGGTTGCTGAAGGCGCCCGGCTCCACATTGGAGATGATGTTCTCGCTGAAGTCCAGTTCCTCCAGCAGCGGGTACGGGGACAGGTCCCCCGGGTTGAGGCAGCGGATGCGGTTCTTGTTGAGCTCCAGGATCTTGGTCTCGGTGGGGATGCCCTCGGGGATGGAGGTGAGGCGCTTGCGGTGACACACCACGGATTTGATGTGCGGGGCACACTCGCAGCGGGCCGGGCAGGCTCCTGCCCGCGGGGGGCTCAGCAGGACCACGTGCAGGGCCAGGACCGGGAGCCAACATGTCATTGTGTGGAGCATGTCTATGGGCTCACTACCATCCGCCCGAGCGCCTGCAAGGGCGAGAGGAGGAGTCAGTGCAAGCCCAGGGGAGGTTGACAGAGTCCTACCCAGCCCAGGTCACCCAAGGGGTCCCCAAACCATGGCTCATGGGGCTGTTAAGACCCCAGAACCCCCCCGAAAATCCTGTGGACCCCTTTCTCAGCACCTCAAGTACAACCTGGTGATGGTGCCCTATGCAAACCCGGGGTGAACGAGCCTCACTGCCTGCACACACCGTCAGAACAGGGAAACCCAGGCAGGGCAGAGCTTTGCCGGAGGACACACAGCTGCAGAGCCCCAGCTCAGCCTCTGCTCCCACTGGCTCCCCCCTCTCTGTGCCCTGGCAGTGCACACACAGGGGCCCGTGAGCACCCCGGGGTACCAGGGTAACCCCCCCCGGGCAGTGCAGGATCCACAGCTGGGGTGCCCCATCCCCTCCGCTCCCCACAAATCCGAACACCTTTGTCCCTCCATCACCCCCTAAGCCACGCACCAGCCTCCTTAAAAGGGGCCTTTTCGGAAGCCACAGATCCCAGCCCGGGCTGGGCGAGGTCCCGCAGGGCAGGACACGTTTGGTGGCGCAAGTAGGGCCCGGTCCCTGTCGCTGTCCCCATCCCGGCGTCGCCCTCTCGGAGCCGAGATTAAGGCGGCCTCGGGCAGAGCCTTTGCCGAGGAGGGATTAACCCCGGCCCAGCGCCCGCGGTGCCCCCGCTGCCCTCTTTTCCAGGGATTAGCACTTTCCCTTTTCTTTGCTTCCCCTTTCCCCTTCGGTGCCCCAAATCTGCTGGAGCTGCCTGGAAATGCGCCTCCCAAACTCCTCAGCCGCCTCTTCCCGAATGAAACACGGTCATTAACCTCATTAAGCGGCAGAGCGGCTCGGGCAGGGCGCTGTGGGGTGTTTCTGGATGTGAACACTGGGGGTACCGAGGGCAGATCCAGCCCCTCCAGCCCCCCCTGGGGAGGTGCAGTGAGTGGGGCACTGACCCCTCCAGCATGGGGAACTTTGTCCCACCACTCCCACAGCACTGGGAGAGACTGGGGGGCAGTCCCCCAGGGGCAGCCAGGCTGGATCCAGCTGTTTTGCCATCAGGGAAGCCCAAGCTGTGGATCCAGGGAGCACTGGACAAAGCCCAAGCCCACCCCCCCCATGTTCCCTTCTGTCCCCCTGGGCACCTCAGGGACCCCAAACAGTCGGAGCTCAGCAGGACGTGGGGAGAGGGGACGGGAGGATGTGACATCTGTGGCTGCTCGAGCCCATCGTGGTGTGGCTCCGTGTTCAAGTCCATCTTGGCGTTACTGCAGTTCCTCATTGCCCAAAGGCTTCTGAAAAAGCCCAACTTAAGGTGGTTGGCAACCAGAGGGTGACCCTCTCTCCTGTCCCCAGGGGGCTGGTGGCACCTGGGAACAGCCCTGGGGGACTGTTTGGGGCTATTGATCCCCATCACCAAGAGGGATGCAATCTCCATGGATAATTTCCCACCCTGATCCTATTATCCAAGCAGAGCAATTTCTGGCAATAAACTCAGTGTGATGTTGGAGCCACAGGAGATTAATTTTTACAGTTGTGTGGATGTGGCACTGAGGGACAACGGTGGCCTTGGCCGTGCTGGGGTAACGGCTGGACTCAATCTTAGAGGGCTTTTCCAACCTCAGCAGTTCAATTCTGTGATTTTATGACATTTTTTCTTGGTGCATGTCTCAATTTCGCCACATTTTCCTTTTTCTGCCAACGACTCAAACCAACAGGGAAGTGTCACCATTTCACACGACCGCAAGGAGGGGATGGAACAGCCAATTGCAGCGTTGGCTGGGGGACAGTGGGGTGGGACTGGAGACCCCACTGCTGCCCCTGCCCCTTTCCCCACCCCCCCAGCACCGCTCAGCTTCACTCCCTGCACCCAAACTCCCACATCCACTGACTGGGGGTCCCCACATGCCACCTGGGCACCGGATTGGGGACGCAGCTGGAGCTGCTTGGCAGCCTCTGCCTTCCCGGAGCTCCTCACAGCTGTGCCAAGAGCCACTTCGTGATGGCTCTGCCTGGCTGACGGCCCTGGGAACCCGAGCTGGCTCTGGGCTGAGGTGGGGGCAGCTTTGCTTGGCCCTCCTGGTTCTCAAGGCTCTGCTCCTGCTCTGCTGTGGAGGGGAAGGATGTGCCCAGGCACAACGGGGGAAAAAACCTTCCCAATTTCTCGTGACACTCACTTGTTCTATTTAGTGTCTCTACACTAAACAAACATGCCCAGGTGCCTCTGCCAGGCTAATGGGCTGCACCTCCTGCCCACCATCGCTCCCTGCCAGGTGCTGGGGGGATCTGGCCCTTCCCATCCCTGCCCGGGGCGCGGAGCTGAGGCAGCCGAGCTCATGCCAGCTCTGCACCGTGTTCATTATGAATGAGCCCGGGGTAACCCTACTCCACTTTTGGTTACTACTTTGGCCACCTGATCCTCTAAGCAAAGGTACGGAGCCGCTGGCGTTGTTTTCCCTGGCAGATGGGCAGCGGGAGCTGCGGCCCCGGGCTCACCTTCCTGCTCTGCACTTCCAGTGGAACATCAACCCCCACCCAGGGGTGCTCTGGTGGGGTTGGGCACAGCCCCCACACCCTCAGCAAACCCCACAACACCCTCAGAGACCCCTCAGCAAAATCCACAGCGGGGATGAATGGGTGTCGGATGAGCCCCTTCCCTGCAAATCCAAGAGGATACAAGCTCAGGAGCAAGGAGTTGAGGTTTCCTCTGTCTCTGCAGGTCTCTGCCACCCCCAGGACACCCGACAGAAGCTGCCCCAGCTGCAGAGACCCCGAGTCCCCTGCAGTGACATCTGGGGCCCCGTGGTGCCCGGGCAGGGCGGGCTGAGCTGTTTATTAATAGCTCATTACTGCGATAGCGGCGCTGGCCGGGGCTCGCCGGGTCCCTGGGGAGCCAGGCCAATTAAGACTCCGGTGGAAGGCCTAGTTAGAGCCCCTTCTTCTCATTTAATTGGTTTTTAAAAATAACACTCCTGCTGCACACAGGGCTGGGGGACAGAGCCAGCAAAGCCTGGGGCTGAGGGGCTGGGCAGGGGGGAGCGGAGCGGAGCAATTTCAGCAACTTGCAAGTCCCTGGAAGAGCCCCCTCCTTCCCTCCTGCGCCACCAGGATTGGTGAGCACTGAGCCCATTCTGTGCCAGCCACCAGCAGCACAGAGGAACTGGTGCTCTCCCACTGGCTCTTGGGTTTGTGGCTGCCCCATCCCTGGGAGTGTCCAAGGCCAGGTTGTACAACACAAGGTGTGATTCTGTGTCCCTGCCCAGGGCAGGGCATGGAATGAGATGGTCTTTAAGGTCGCTCCCAGCTCAAACCACTCTGGGATTCCACGATTCCTGCAGGTGGGATTTTGCTCCCTGTCCCCATCACTTCTCAGAGCAAATGAGGCAACACAGACCCGTCCACCCCCTTCCAACAGCTCCTGCTTCACTGGCACTGGCTCAGCCCTGTCAGCTCCTCCAAGAGCAATTGCTCCTCTGCTGCCATTTCTCCCTTTTTCTGCAATACAAAGGCCAGAAAATCTCCCTGGGTTGACATTTCCAGGTTCCCCTGCTTGGACATGGCAGGAATACAAACATCTCAGACAAAACGTCTTGGTTTGTTCTTCCACTGACTCGCAGGATGCAAATGGTCCTGCTGAGACCTTCTCCTTCCAGAACCCCCCTGCTGCTGCTCCAGGTACCTGTGGTACCCCCCCTTCATGGAGGGGCCACGGAGGCACCCAGGGGACAATCTGTCCTCGGGATATGGGATGGGGTGAAAGGGACCCCAGGGGAGGCTGGAGACCCCCGAGCAGGGAGGGAGCAAATGGGGCAGAAAGTGATGCTGGGACCCTCATCCTCAAAACACCAATGTCCTGATGGATGGGTGTGAGAGAGGTGCCAGTGCCACGGCAGTGCCAGCGTGTCCCAAACTTGGCACGAGACAGGAGAGGACTCCTATAAACACCAGCAGCAGCCAAACACTGCTGGGAACACCCCGAGTGTCCCTGCTGCCACCCTCACTCCCTGGCTGCTGTCCCCAGCCCACGGCTCTGTGCCAGTGGCTCTCAGGGAAGGCAGTGCCATCCCTGGCTTGGCTGTGCCAGCACCCTCACAGACACTGTCATTGTCACCCAGCTCACCCCCAGCGTGGGGGTTTGGGCTGGGGGTGGATGGAGTGTGCAGGAATCCCCGTGGAAGCGGCGCAGAGTTTCCCTGGCTCATTTACAGCTTGCCAGGGCTGGGGGAAGAGGTCTGGACTCTCCATCAGGATGAGCTCCCTGTGCTCCCCAGTCCCGGGGTGTGACCTGGAGGAGATCTGGATTACCAGGGCGAGGAAAACAGCTGCACCAACTGGGCTCCATCCTCCCCGAGCTGCTGCCAGAGGACTTGGAGCTGAGCACCCTGAATGCTGCTGCCAACAGCCCCCAGGGGTGGGTGCCAGGCTGAGCCCTGGCCCAAGCTGGCAGAGCTCCTTGAGACGAGACGAGGAGCCCAGAGCCCAGCCCTGTGCCAAGGCCTGTCCAGACACCTGCTCCTTCTCTCCTGCTGGGAAACCTCGAGCCCTCACGTACACCTTGGAGCAAGTGGCAAGAAACAAAACAAAACAAAACAAAATATGGTTTTGGGGCTGAAAAGACAGAAAACCAGGGGCCCTGAGGAGTTTCCTTTGTGCCCAGCTCTCACCAACACTGACCTGTGGCACCACAAGCTGATGGGGATCTCCAGAGGGACTTTTAGGCCTTTTTTAGACCAGACAGAGCAAATTTTTATGCCTGAATATGAAGACAAACCGTGTTTTCCCAGCCACTGCTTCAGCTCATGGCAGAGCCCAGTTCCCAGAGACACTAAAATGAGGACCAAAGGTGAGGACCAAAGGACCTGTGCCACCCCTAAAAAAATAATCTGTGGCTCCTGAAGCTTTATTTTACCCTTTGCCTCGAGCCTGCAAAAGCCAGTGGGGTTGTGGCCACGCTGAGCTTGGGAAAGCCCCAGAACAGACCCGGGGGAAAGGATGGAGGTGACGGGGAGGAGCTGCAGGGGCACCCTTAGCACCTTCCCTGGCTCCTGGGGTGACACCAGCAGGTTCCTCCCTCTGTGTCAGGCAGCAGAAACATCCCAGTTTATGCTGGAGCGTGGAGGGGATTAAACGAGAGCTGAGACATAAACCAAAAGGGCAGGAAACTCCGAGGGTCAGGAGAGGCCAGCGATGTGCCCACGCCGCTCTCGCTGGGGCTCTGGTGATCAGGCAATTAGCAAACCAAGCATGAGAATAATGCAGCTGAAACAGGGAGAGGAGGAGAGAGCTGGGGGTAAGAAGGAAGAAAATCAATCACCAGACCTAATGGAGAATTATCCAGTAGAGAGTTATTTCTAATCCCATCAGAGCTTGGCTGGGAAACAAATTCTCCTGGCTCTGCCGCTCTCGGTTTTTCTGGGTCAGTCCCTCTCCCAGCAGAGCCGGGCTGGGCAGGCAGGAGGGCAGAGCTCAGGGGTTGGGCGGGCAGTGGGGCAGCCCTGGTGGCTGGGGGGCACCCAGCAGGGTGGGTCCCCCACCTTCTGGGACCTGGCCAATGCTCTGAGGGTCCCCAGGGCACCGGGTGGCCAAGTGACTGTCCCCAAGAGCCCTGGCAGAGCCCAGCGGTGGGGCTGGGACTGTGGTGGCCGTGCTCCTGATGGTCACACTCGTGTCCCTCTCAAGGCTCCTCAAGCAGCAACAGATTTTCCCGGTGATGTGCAGAAACGGGGAGAGCAAAGCGTGCCAGGAGCCGTCTGTGCAGGAGCCGGCTCTGCAGGGGACAGGCTGCTGCTGGGTCACCCCCGGCGTGACTGCAGGGACGGCTGGAGAACACGAGAACCTCGAAAAGAAGGGAGTTATTTCGGTGACTGGCAGCGACTGCATCTCCTGCGGCTCCTCCTGCTCAGCAGCCCCAGGTCTCGGGGCCAGCGAGAGCAGCGAGACTGAGCAGCTTCCAGCCCAGGCAGGATTTCCCTTCCCACCCTGCACACGCCAGGGCTGATGTCTTCATGGAGCCCTCTTGCCACCCTGTGATCCCACCCCGAGTCCTCAGCAGCCCAGACCACAGGACTCTCCACTTCCCTCCCACCTGGAAACTCCCAGAAACGAGGATTCCCTAATGAGCCGAGACACCCAGGAGGCAACTCCAAAGAAGCCACTGCTTATTTTTAGAGACAACCTTATGATTCCCGAGCACGTGGCCCAGGCAATAGTGTGCAGGCAGCCCCAGATTGGCCACAATCTGCTTTTCTCCTTGATAGACATCACGTCTGAATCTCTATCTCCACAAGATGCTCCCAGGAGAGGAGACATTTAGGTACGACCACAACGTGCAACATTTCTGAAAGGTCACTGCATGTACCAGGAGCGAGGAGCAGAAGGCACTCGTCACCAACAGGGGCTTTGGGGAGGTGTTTAATATTCCAGGAGCATCTTTATTTCTCTACCAAGGTGAACAAATCCTCTAAAAGGAGGGAAGGGAGGGCAGGACAAGTGGGTGCTGCCCTTCCCATGCTCTTATTTCCACCCAAGCTGGGTTGAATCACCAGTGAGACCCAAATCTGCTACTGGGAAATGGGGGCTGAGGGTAAACCTGGTCTGGATCTCAGTGACTTCTGCACCTGCTGGACCACACAGGAGCAAAGGCTGAGCTTGACCCCCCCCTCTTCACAAGGACCCCAGAGCACCTCGTTTCCACTGAGCTCTTCCACCAGTGCCATCAAAAATGCAGGAGTTGAACTGGGCTTTAGGCAGGGCTGTGGCCCCCAAATGACATCAGGGGTTTGCTTTTTGAGGATTCCCAGCAAGTTCCTGCTGCACAGAGAGAACTTTTAATTTGCAGAAGGCCATTAACATCACGGGCAGGATGAGGAGGGTTGGGAAGGCAAGTGTGGGCTGACAGCCCCCAGCCCTGCGATTTCCCCTGAGGTTTTCCCATCCCAGTCTGTCACGAGGGTCAGTTACTGGCCAGAGCCACCATGTTGTCCTTGTCCCTGAGCACACACCCAGCTGGGACAGGCCCCAGCAGCAAGCTGGCATCCCATGTTCAGGAGACCCCCACTGTAAAACACCTTCCTCATATCCCACCAAAGGGCAGGACACGGCCCGAGGGCTCTGGGCTCATCCAACAGGTTCTCATCTGAGCCAAAGGTGCCCATCTAAACCAACCTGGGGCCCAAGGTCTGACCATATTCAGGTTTCTGGCCAGTGAGGATGGGGAGCCCAAGCCCTTGGGAACTGTCTGAGACATTCACAGAACACGAGCCCACCACAGCTGTGGCCAGCACAGATGTGACAGTCAGGCTCCCCCCTCTCAGAGCATCTCAGGAAACAGGGCCACTCTCCTGGCCAGGGCTCCTGCCCCCACGGAGACACAAATAAAGATCATTAAATTGGAGAGGGGAATCTGCTCCTTCCCCTGCAGCCGCCTCCTGCTCCTGCCTCCCACTTCACCAGCTCATCACTCGCCTTCTGCACTGAAATACAGCCTGGGAGCAGCACCCCGGGAGCGAAACCTCGGCAGAGAGGAGAGCACTGAATCCAACGTGGATGGAGCCACATGGAACGGGATGGAGGGAGCCTGGCCAGGCAGGACATCCCCCGGCAGAGCACAGGCTAGAGCCCAGCAGGGGATGGGGACACCCCACGGTGTCCCTTCAGGCTGGGGGGACACACCACACCGAGGGGCCACTGAGCAGAAGGGAGAGCGAGCCACCTCATCTCATCTCATGAAGGAACCCCGAGCCAGGCAGCTCTGTAATAAATGAAGTGCCGGAGCAGGATGATTAATAGAGGCGAGGGAGAAGCATACGCTGTAATTAGCCACCTTTCAGGAGCTGATGGATGACGCTGCTCGGGGGCGTGTGGAGCGCTGGGGCTGCTGCACGTGCAGCCACCCCCCAGTGCCAGCCCTGGTCCCAGTAGAGCCCAGCAGAGCCCAGCAGTCGTCCCACACACTGCTGGACAGTGATTTCATGGCACTGTGAGTGCCAGCTGCCTCCCACGGGCTTTGCCCCAGCAAACGACCTCATTAGTCTGCCGGGTCCCCGTGCCAGGCCTCGTTAGATCACGTCATTTGTTAAGCTCAGCGTCTCGCTGGCACTGGCCTGAGCCCCTCGAGGGGGGTGGCACATCAATCATGCCATGGTCGCTGTTGCTTGCAGCCAGTGCTGGACCTTTGAGGGCAAATCCACTCCCAGTCCCTTACCCAAACCCCAGTGGCACCCAGCGTGTGCCAGGCGCTGCCGGTCAGGGCAGTCCCAGCCACCTCTCCGAGGTTCATGGAGGAAACAAGAGCCATTTGCAGGCTTGGCCCTCAGAAAGGACCCTGTTCCCGAGGGCTCAGCCCCACGGGGTGCCCTCACCCGTGACAGGGGTGCCTGGCACACTGGTGAGCTCAGCTTCCCTCTGGAGAGTCCTTGGGTGGCTGCTCCCAGTCCATGGGCCCCACTCCTCGGGAGGGTGATCCATCATTCCAGAGGCTTTAATTCAACTGGACTCGTGGGCAGGTGAACAGACTGACAGGCCAGACTGACAGACAGCTGCCTGCTCCGAGGACAGCAGGGAGAGGCAGCTGTGGGTGGAAAACAACCCGGTCCTGGCAGGACTGCTCAGCTCTCTGTGAGAAAACCAGCTCGTGGCTGTGCAGGGAAAGCTCTGCGGGTGCAGGGGGCTGAGGTGGAGCCCCCAGTCTGCTGGAAACCCTGCTCTGAGTGGGAATTCCAGGCAAGGGGAGCATGGCCTGCCCTCCGCCTTCCAGCTCCGCTCAGCACCAGTCCTGGGCTGGATGCAGTTTTTAAGACCTGTCTGCTGCTGCTGCTTTAGAAATTTTATTGCCACCCCAATGATGATGGTGGCAGCAGCAAAATGCCATTAAAGGGTGAGATAATGCCTGACATCACAATCCATCCCATGTCCTGCCCAGGAGCCTGGAATACCCAACCCCCCTGGAATAACCCCTGAGAGGGGAGGGGGACTCACCCCAGCCCTGCCTGAGCCCTGCAGAGCACACATCTCCCCTGGCCTCGCTGCTCAGATTTTGGAGGGGCTCAGTGGAGCCCCGGGGGGGTCCAGCTGTGCCACCCCCACAACTCCTCCGGGCTGGAGACTGTGGCGGGTGGTGACATTTGGAGCGAGACACGCTGGCGTCAGTCCCCAGATCTGCAGCTCCGGGGCACCAGCTGTGGCTGTGGGACCAGGGCAGCATCTCCCTTCCCATGTGCAGCCTAAAGGAGCTCCCAAAAGTCAGAGGTCTCGGTGGTGGGAGGGGAAGGGGATGACAGGGCTGTGTGGTATCAAAGCCTCCAGACCCCCTCAACCAGGGGGAGCTCCTGGACTCCCAAATCCCATGAAACCCGTCCAAACCCTGAACCACTGCTCCTCAAATGATGTGGCACATATCCTGGCACAGCCAAGGCTGGGCTGCTGCTGGGCCCAAGGCTGGGATCCCAACTGTGCCCAAGGTTTGGGATCCTCCCTGTGCCCAAGGCTGGGATCCTCTCTGTTCCCAAGGTTTGGGATCCCAACTGTTCCCAAGGTTTGAGATCCCAACTGTGCCCAAGGTTTGGGATCCCAACTGTGCCCAAGGTTTGGGATCCTCCCTGTGCCCAAGGTTTGGGATCCCAACTGTTCCCAAGGTTTGGGATCCTCCCTGTGCCCAAGGTTTGGGATCCCAACTGTGCCCAAGGTTTGGGATCCTCTCTGTGCCCAAGGCTGGGATCCTCCCTGTGCCCAAGGTTTGGGATCCCAACTGTGCCCAAAGCTGTGATTCCAACTGTACCCAAGGCTGGGGCCCCCACTGCTGCCCACCAGTAACCTTGGGCATCACAGCCCCACCTGAGCTACTTGTTGCTCATTTTGGGGTCATGGCAACAGGCTGGAGTTTTCTCAGCTGTTACCTGGGATAAACCTCCAGCTTGGCGCTGCCGAGGAGGGTGGGGACGAGGAGGGAGCGAATCCCACCAAGCAGGGCTGGCCACGAGCTAAAAGTGACCTGGATTCCGAGGGTCCCCATGGGGTGTAAGGGCAGTGATGAGACTGATCCCCCCCAACCCCACAGGAGCTCAGGGAGCACTCACCGTTCTGCAGGTCCGGGGCCGCACCGACATCTGGGAATGCTGAGGCATCGGAGACCGGGGGGATTCAAGTGGCAAAGGGTCCAACACAGCCAGCCTTGCCCCCTCTGGACAGAACAGCACAGGGAGACACCTGTGAATCACCCTTCCCCAGCATCCAGCAGAGAAATCCCAAATAAATTCCCTCGAAGCCCAAGGATACGGCAGAGACACCTCCCAGAGAGGGGGAGCATCCTTAGTGCTGCTCCAGCCTGGTGAGTGACCTGACCATTGCAGCTTGCCTAAATATATATATATATAAAATTATACAGCATTTTGTACCCGGAGGGATCCTCTCAGAACCAGGAGAGTGTCTGAGCCCTGCACTGGCACAGGCAGCTCTGGGGGGAGAAAGGGAAAACACGGCAGCGCTCCTTGGGAATCATCTGTGGGGATTTCAGGAGGAGACGGCCCCCACACAGCCAGGGCCCACAGCAGCTGCCCAGGAACCCTCTCATTTGGGGGGCTTCAACCCAAATTTGGAAGCAGAAGTGCCACCCCCCCACTCCTGTGTCCATCCCCAGGGCACTCCGTGGGGTCGAGAGACACTCCCAGCGCTGATGCAGCAGATGCTGAACATCAACTTGCAAGCGAACGATTTGCTATGGTTTTACTGAAGTATTTTGAGCAATCTGGATCAAATTTAATTTGCCTGTAACAAAGAAAGAGGGAATTTAAGCAGCTTCTTCTGTGGGGAAATCCAGGTCCTCCCGATTAACAGCCCACAAATGTCCCACAAACGTCCCACAAATGTCCCACGGCCAGTGGCTGTTCAGTTACGGCTCCACCGAGATGTTGCTGCTCCAGCCCAGCAGCTGCTCTGTCCCCTCGAGACCCCAGCTCAGGTCCCCACTCATCCCTGCCCCTGCCAGTGGCAGCAGAAGCCAGGGACATTAATTCCTGCTGAGAGGGAGCCTTGTCCAGAGGAGGTTTCCCTGGCAGGGATTTGCTGGGGAGCAGCAGAGGGATGAGGAACTGGCTCTGCAGGGGCAGCCAGGCCCAGGGACACACGGCTCACACCCCCTCAGATACACCCCTGGAGCCAGGGGCTGCCCCAGGAGGATGGAGGTTCTCCATCCCCACGTCCTGTGAGCCCCAGCACTGCCCGTGTGCTCCCTGCGGATGGGGAAAACCTCGCTTTTGGGGGTTCCTGAGAACTGGCAGCACACAGCACCCCAGAAAAGCTAAAATTCCTCCAGGAAAGCATCACTACCCCAAAACCAAAGTCAGAGGGGCTCCCCAAGACCCACCAGCTCGGTCTCAGCTGAGCAGACACTGCAAAGGGTTCCACTTGCCCTGGCAGCCCCAGGGCAGGGGTCTCACACAGCCTGGGGAATGGGTGCGGCAGCAGGACTAAAACCAGTGAGGGGCAATCCCAGCTCACTCCCTGCTCCACAAGCCCTTCCCCTTGTCTGCTCTGCCTGAGGCACCCAGACTCCTCCCTGGCAGGGCTCTGAGAAGGTCCCAGTGTCACTGTGAGACACTGAGCCCCTCACCCCATCCACCCAGGCGGTGGCAGGGATGAAACACCCTCCTCCCCATGTGGGATGCCGGGAATTCCAGCAGGGATACACTCCAACAAAGGAGTGGAGCTAAACTCCCTGTTAGCAACCAAAACCTCCTGCCATGGACGTGCCGGGGTTTGCAGCCCCTCCAGACTGGCCTGAGGCAGGGCTGGGACAACAGGGACAGGGACAGGGTGGGAAAAGCCCAAGGTCAGAGGCAGGGTCACTTCTCAGCCACGAATGTCCCTGTACAGAACCTGCCCAGGGAGATGATGCACACACGGGCAGGAGTAACTCACACCCAACACCTAAAATACCAGTGAGAGTGACCCAAACCAAGCCCTGCCACGGGGAAACAACCCAGAAACACCTCAGCACCCAGAGGGGGAAGCTTGTGGCACCCCCAGCAACTACAGCGTGGTGGAATTCCACGAGGATTATTCCTGGGGGGGATCCAGAGGGATTTCAGGTCCCTGAGGCCGATGACAAAGATCTGCTGCAGACACCTGGTGCCGGCAGCTGCCGTGGGGCTGCCCCAGTGCCTGAGCAAGGGGATAACTGGGAGGGAAATGGGTTTGTTTTGCACTGCAGTGCCCCGTGTGGGACCTCACCCGCAGGGATGGAGGAGCCACGGGCGATGCTCGGAGCCATCCCCACCCAAGGGTTAAACACAACCCCAACAGAGCAGCTCAGCTGCTGCTCCTCACGGCCGGGCTGCAGCCCCAGAGATGGACAAAACAAAATTCAAAGCAAATTCCATCAAGCTGGACATACCCACGTGTTTGCCCCCAACCTGCAGCAGATCCAGCCCTGCCCAGCCCCTCCTGCTCTCCCTGCAGGCAGCCAAGCACGGCCGGGCTTTGCCTCTGGACATCAGGAACATGGAATTTAAATTCACTTTAGAGACCCCCTGGGCTTGGCTTGTTCCATAAGCCCGTCATTCCCGGCCCTTGGAACAATGAGGGTCTTGGCATTTGTTTTTGGCAGCTCCCATGTCACTTAGCAACCTCTGTTTCAGGTTACCTCAGGGTTTTTTTGTCTGCAAGTACATTTTAATCCCTGTGAAACGGGACCCACCAGCACATGAGTGAAGTGGCCTAAAACCTCCCGCTGACACCAGCACGGCCCCGTGGCTCTCCCAACACAGCAGTTGTCACTGTCTGCCCCCTGGGCCTTGTAGCTTAAGGAATATATTCTTGAAACTTGTATTTTAACCCTTCTCTAAGCTGCTTTGTGGAGGAGTCAGGAGAGGGGTCTCCTCCCCCCACGTGCCACATGGGACCTGCCTCTTCATCGAGGAGACTCCAGTGCGAGTTCTGCACGTGAAAGACCTTTGATATAAAAAATAATAAAAATAAAAAAGCCAAAATGGACCTGGGGATCGTGCAAATCAGCAGAGACTCTTTGACCTCCAGAGAACCAGGGGGGGATTGTTGGGGTGTCTGGGCAGGGCCAGGGGTTGGACTGGATGATCCCTGTGGGTCCTTCCCAACTCAGGACATTCCCTGATTCTCTGCAGGATCCAGCCAGCATTGCACTGCCCTGGCATCCAGGAGAATGGAGCAGTAAAGACTTTTGCTCATTAGTGTAATTAACGTCAGACTTTCCAGCCAGCCGAGCTTTTGTTTGACCTTTAGTTATTGAAATATGAACAATAAAAGTGACACATTATCACAGAGGAGGCGTCACAGGCTGCTCACTTGAAATCCCCGGTGAAATCCTCCCTCAGTGACAGGCCCCCAGAGAAAATCTTTCCGCAAAAGTGAAGGGGAAAATGTGGGAAACCATCAAGGGAAGAGGAAAAATTCAGCTCCACCTGTTCACATCAGCACAGGAGGGACATGACATCTCCCAGCTTCGGTGGGGGGGGCCACAGCCAGAAATGACCCCAGGGGGAGAAATGGAGAGAAAAATGAGGCAGAGTTGCTAAAAAACGAAACAGAGGGGAAAAGCCTTGTTTCTGTGGAGTCTTGGGGAAGTGGGAAGTCAGTGAGATGGAGATGCCTGAGCCAGACTCCAGTGGCACATTCTGGATCCCAGTCCAGCACGGAGTGATCCCTGCACAGCAACAGCCTGAGCCAGAGAGAACCTCAGGAGATGGAACTAAACCTGATCCACCACATCACAACCCCATTTATCCCTGCACCAGCAAACAACGTGGGCCTGCCTTTCCAGAGGTTGCCAGATGTTGGCGCAGGGCTGAGCAAGGCAGGGCAAATCCCAGCAATGGGAATTCAACTGCCACAATGTCTCATGTGGCAAAGAGTGACCCTGAAGGCAAGAAGAGAAACTGCTCCATGAACTGGTGATAGGGAGGGTCCACTCCCCCCCCAGTGACTCCTGGAATGGGGTTCCATCCTGCTGGGCACTGGGCATGTCCAGCATCACCTGCTGGGATTCCTCATGAGCAGCCAAAGGTTCCAGCTCCACACCAGCCCCGGGCACGAGGACTAAGGAAGGATTATTTCCCCCCTCTCCATTAGTCACACTTAGTTAATACTCCTCCTTACGGGAAAAGGTCACGATTTCCATCTCATTTATGTCACTTCACCTTCCATCTGCAACTGCAGGGTCCTGCTCGTTTTCCATCCCTAATTAGTGTTCAATTATGCTGCATCCCCCCACCAGGCAGAGGTGCTGGCCACATCACCTCCCCTGGCTCTCTGCTGAGGAGATGCCCCGTGGAAAGCTGACCCGAGAGCAGCCTTTTTCCTCTGGCAGCACGAAGGGAACCAGATGGACTTTCCTTCAAATGAGATTTAAATGGAAAAGTACAAAATAGCTCATTCTGCCAATATAGAAGGGTTGGTGTCCAGCTGTCCTGAGCACGGGGAAGGTCAGACCGGGCGACCCTCTGCAAAAAGAGGCCAGAGGCGCCAACCACGCTCATGGTTTTGCTTCCTCAGAAACATCAGCCAGGGCACAGCTCTGGGTGTGGAGTTCAACACCTCCCACTCCCCACAAAGGGCAAACAAACCCACTCACCTAATTGCAGGGATTACACCCTGGAGACGTGGCTGATGGAGTTTGGATGCTCAGCCAGAGCCACTTTAGTTCCCCTGCTCTGCAAACCTCAGCTGCTCCCTGCGAGGAGCACCAGGAGGATGGTGCTCATGAGGCCTTTTGCAGATGGGCAGAGCCTTCCCAAGGCTGCCTGAACCCTGCTCACCTCAGCCATGGTCCCTCCTTGGGCAGCACATGGCGCATCTGAGGCTCCAGGTCCCACAATGTGCAGCCCATCAACCCTCCTCTCGATTGTTTCAGTCCACACATGAACCCTCTCATCCACCTGGACTGAAACAGCGACCAAACTGAGCAGGAGAAGGAAGCAATGCCTCGGGGGGACTTTTCTGGAGGATGGGAGATGAGCTGGAGATCGGGAGCATCCCCCTGCTCCAGGTTCACGTGATTTCAGCTTCTTCCTTCCCGTGTCTGCTTGAACTCCCTGTGTGGAGCAGCCGTGATGTCCCCGTGCTCCTGGCTCTGAAGTCACCCCCTGCACAGTGATGGGTTCCTGCAGGAGCAGGACTGTCCCCACCACCCAGGCTCACCCCACACAACCCTCCCTGACCCTCCTGGGGACATCGGGACCCTGCGACGTGACAGGGGCTCAAACACACCCTGGGCATCAAGAGGGAGAGAGGGACAATGTTTGGTTTAAAGGGTTCTCTCTTATTCCCTTCCCATTAAATATTATCTCTCCTCCTATCCCAGAACCTCCTTTATTTCTCCCCGTCTCCCTCTAGCAACAGTATCTGGGAGAAACAATGAATTTTTAATAGGAGGGGGCGGTGGGAAGAGGCAGACCCTGAGGCAAAGAGAGAAAGCATTGATCTGTTAAACAACCCACATCATCATGAAAGCACATTTTAGGGAAAGACAATCACTCCAGGGACCACAGGGCCTCGGGCAGGGTCGTGGTTCCCCCTTTTCTCCTACCCCAGCAGCAGGACAAGGCCACCCAACTCCAGTCAGGGTGGATCCTGCTCAGAGGAACTTTCCCAGCCCCTGCACATGCACTTGGCTGTGGCTGAGGTGGGTCTGGGTGTGCAAGACGCCAAACAAGTCATGGCACAGGGAAGGGACCCCCCTGCAGCTCTCCTGCCCCACAGCACCATGGGTTGTGCCTCTGCAGCACCTTCCCTGGGAGGGTGGGCAGCCCCTGGCACAGGATTCCCAGAGCAGCTGTGGCTGCCTCAGCCCTGGGAGTGTCCAAGGCCAGGTTGGAGCAGCCTGGGACAGTGGAAGGTGTCCCTGCCCATGGCAGGGGTTGGAATGAGATGAGTTTAAAGTCTCTTCCAACCCAAACTATTCTGGGATTTCGGGATCTCAAAGCTGATCTGTCCCTGCCTCCTGGGCCCCAGATCCCACTCAAACCCTCCCCAGGCCCTGCAGGAGATCAGAGGATGCCCAGCTCCCCTCCCACAGTGCCTGGCCCTGTCTCCCCATCACAGGCTCAACCTAAATATAGTCCCTGGTTCTCTTTCCTTGTAGTGCTCTGAGTGAAAGTCCTTTCCCATGAACTCACTGTTGCTTAATAAAGCACAAACCCTCGGAGACCTTGATGCTGGGATCTGTCATTTTAATTGTCACTGACACTTGTTCCTCTCCACTCCAGTATGTGGCCGCTGCTATTTTGGTTGGCACATCAGGAGCTGAACCAGGAGCCCTGGCGCTCCAGGTCTGAGCTGGTAAGAGCTGGGACAGCTTTAGAAACCAAACGCTTGTGCTGGCTGGGGCTGCAAACTGCAGCCAAGCTCAGGGTGGCATGAGAAATTCAGGGGGAAGACGGTAAGAAACCCAGGGAAGAGCTGGGCAGAGCCAGGGAAGGAGGAGGGCACGTGCTGGGATGGCTTTGCTGCTCAGTGAGACGGATGGAAGGTGTCTCTGCTCCCATCCTGGCACCTGGGATCCCAGCCATGGGGTGCCCGTGTGGATGCCAAGGCACTGTGAGAGCCTGGGGATCACAGCCCAGACCCTTCGTGGTTGGCTTTGTTGTTAACTCAGCTCATCCACCCACGTCCCAGCTCTTTGACCACCCTGGGGGGACTCTGGTGCTGTCCCCAGTGTTCTGTGAAGAGGGAAGGGCAGCCCCTGCCTGGGGCCAGGGAGGGCTCTGCTCTCCCACAACAAAGTGCCTTCCCCCACTGCCACCCACACCAGTCCTGGCCCCACGTCCTGCCCGCCCTCAGCCCTCACCTCTGACACCCCCCAGACCTGGGGCACCCCCAGGGTTCCAGCTACAGCCCCAAAGCCTCCTGACAAAGCAAAGGGATCCAGAGGAGGAACCAGCACGAGCCATTCCCAATGGTCAAGCAAGGCCATGGTCCCGCCTCTCACTCCACATCCCCTGATGTGATCATTCCTCATGGAATGATTTCCTACGTCTTTCAAGGTAAACCCTACAAAAACTCCACAAACCCAGAAAAGTCCATGGATAATGCCCAATCCCTCTCCCTCCCACAGCCAGGAGCCAGCACAGCTCCCGCAGCGTTTCCAAGCACTCTCAGGGGTTTTATTGCTTTCCTTCATCTCCTCTCAACCCCCTGCTCTGAACATTTCTGCCCTTTCCTGCTCATTTTGGTGCTTCTCCAGGACTCACAGGGTGGCCTTTTAGGCTCTGGCAGCACCTTCCACCCTCCCCACAGTCACTGCCCACGGACCAGAGATGCTGCAGGATGCTCCAGGCTGCTCTTCCCACCTTCCTTGGACAACCCCATCCTTGTCCTACAGCCACAGCCACATCCAGGCAGCAGGAGCTGGGCTGGCTGAGACCCTGTGAGACCCTACAAAGCCAGGCCTCGGGACTAAACCCTGTACAGACAGGGAAACTGAGGCACGGGGTGCACATTGAGCTGTTTCACACCCTCCTGGGGAGTCTGTGCGGCTGGGAACAGGCTCAGGGATGGCCTGAGTTTCCCTTCACTCCGAGAAGTGAGATTTGGGGCCTGGGGAGATGTTTCTGGTGACAGGCATCCCACCCGTGCTGCCCACACCGCAGCGAGCCGGCGGCGCGGGAATTATCGCCGCCCACGCCAAACGCACCCGGCCCCGTGCTTCGCATTCCCGGTGTTATTTCCAGGGCTGCAGCTCACTCCCGTCCCTGGGATGCGAACGCAGCAGCGACGAGGCTCCTCTCCGCCGGAGCAGCCCAACTCCTCCTGCCTTATGGCAGCTCCAGTTCCCTGAGCCGCCGAGCACAGAGGGACCACCTGCTCCCGGCGGGATGCTCGGGGAGGGGGGGGAACGGCAGCGAGCAGACAACCAGAGGTTGGGGAAAAAATCAGTTCCGACGAGGTGAATTTAAAGCCTTTAAAGGCCAAGCACAAACCCTTGTCTGTCGGTGCCGTCGGGCTTTGAGGGCAGGGTTTAATTCGGGGCTGTGCTGCCGCTGGGAGGGAAGTGCAGTGATTAGGTTTGGGCCTCGGGGCGAGGGATGAGTTATCTGGTGCTGCAGGATTAACAGAGCTAATAAAAGCGGACATTCCTGAGCTCTAAACACTACAAAATAGGAAGAAAGCCCCCGGCCCTGCTATCTTCGGTAAGGGATGAGCAAAAGCGCATCCCCTGGGAATGGCTGAGCCTGGCACAGCGGGAGATGGTGCAGGACCCGGCCCTGCCTGGGACATGCCCTGGCTCTGCCACCACAGCGAGTCCCTGGCTCAGCCACGTCCCACCCCAAGGGACAGCCCAGGAAGGGTAAAACACAACCTGGCCCTCATTTCTCCAGTGCTCCTGCTCCCTCCTCCCAACAGGGCAGGATAAAAGCAACAATCTACTGATTTTTATGCCAACTCTCTCCTGGAGATGCTTTTCCTCCCGTTTCTCTGCACCAGTGGGAACACATTTGCTCCCGGGATGTTTCTCTGGCTGTTCTCACGGCTGTGTTTGAGAGCATCTTCCCCCGAGCTCAGCGCTCCAGCCAGCTTTGGGAAAGGCTGCAGACATCCAAGCGGGATTTTCACAACCTCTGAAAACCACGAGAAATGTCAGGAGGAGCAGAAATCACCTCTCCCAGCTGCTCTGGCCAGAACTCACCCAGCACTGCCAGTCCTCCAGCAGCAAGAGGCAGCAGCTCCACTCCCCCCCCTCCACCCCAGCGAGGGCCACGGAACTGCCCATGATAAACACATCAGCTCAAATCAAACCAGATCAATCACAGGCTGCCAAACTGGCTGCTCCCCAACTCATCTTGAATTATTTTCCTGTTTAAAGGACGTGCTCCACGTTTCCTGCCATGCCCTGGGGTGCCAGGACCTTATCCCATCTCCATCCTGCAGCACAAGAGGTGAGGAAGCAGCAGGAAAGGGCAGAGCTTTGGGGTGTAAAGCCCCAAGGGTCCCTCCTTTGCCAAAGGGTTATCACAGGGTTCACCACCTGCATTTTTAAGGTCAGTAGCAGAATTTGGTCCCAGCTGTAAAGGCACACATGACTGTATCACTCAGAGCTGCTGTTCAGCTCTGCTCTTGTAGGGCTATTTTGGTTTTAATTCCTTGTGTTTTGATTGAGAGGCTTGTAGGAACTTTCGCTCTCTGGATGTGGTTTTTCCCAAGGTGTCACCCCTCTGTTGGGGCTGGGTTTGGGGTGCTGTGCTCCAGGCAGGACAGTCTCCATCCCACAGGCAGCTCATCTCCAGCCAGGGCGGGAGCAGCACCACCATCCACAAAACTCAGCAGCAACTGGGAGCTCTGACAGGCCCAGCCTGGTCTACACCAGGCCACCAAGCAACCCCAATCCCAGTCATTCCCAGGGTCCAGCCACTGTGGCTCCCGTGTTTTCATTCCCTAAGGCTGGCTTTGTGCTCTGGGTGCTGCCAGGCTGCGGATCCCGGCGCTCCATCTCTTTTACAGGCACTCTGCCTGCTCCTGTCATCCCCTCCCCTCCTCGTTGCTCTTTTCTCCTTCCCAAAAACCTCATCTCAGGGTAAGGCTGGGCATGAACCTAAAGAGCAGCTGCCTCTCTGCAGTCGCTGTGCGAACGCCATGGGAATTTAGAGCACCTTTTGTCAGGTTTTAGCTCAATCCGCTTTGCAAGTGGATTAAGGAACTGGCACAAAAGTACTCTGGATGTGGAGTGGGAAGAGGCAAAGCTGCTATTCCGGCACGGCAATAGGAGCCAGGGATGCTGCGCTTGCCGCCTGCTCCATTTCCCCGAGACACACAACCCGGTAACATCCGCGCTCAAACCAGCCCTGGGCTTCTTGACGGGAGAATCCGCCTAGCCCTAAAATCCGGGATGCTGAGGGAAGGGGCAGGCAGGGCCCTGGGGTGGCGAGGAGCGAGGACCTGCAGCGCCGGAGGGGAAAAGAGGAGCCAGAGCAGATGGAGAAAACCTCTCCCGACGCCTGGCGATGCTCAGACCCGCTCGGCTCTGCTGAGGAAAGGGGCTGCGAGCGGCGGCCCCAGCCCTGCCAGGCGGGGGGACCGGACCCCCGGGAGCAGCGCGGGGGCTGGAGCGGGGCAGGTGCGGGCTGGACCC
>WEKX01026230.1:103681-140165 GCA_013390025.1 Pitta sordida
GCGGCGGCGGCAGCGCCTCTCCAGCCTCTCACCGCCCCTCACCACCCCTCCGGGCCGGGCGAGGAGCTGCCCCCGCCGCGACCCCCGCCGGGGGAGGGATGGGGACGGGGGCGATGCGCGGGCGGGGAACGGGGGGGGCGGGTCCCCGCTTAGCCGTGCCCCAAAGGGGAAGGGTCCCCGATGCCCAGAATGCGCTGAATGGGGCACCCGACCCCGTGTCAGCGCATGGTATCCCCATGGGTACGCCCGTGCCACCGTGGCTGGGCACCCGGACATCCCTGGGTCCCCTCCCGGCCACCCTCCATAGGCTCCCCCAGCCTCCCTTCAGCACCCCCGGGTACCCCCACGCCACCCTGCCTGGGATCCCACCGTGCCAGCACCCACAGGTACCCGTCTAACACCCTGCCTGGGCTCCCCCAACCCCACACCAGCATCCCCGGGTACCCCCAGCCACCCTGCCTGGGCTCCCCCTGTGCCAGCACCCACAGGTACCCTCCACCCCCAGCCCCACAGCAGCCTGTTTTCCTCCCCCCTGCCCTGTGCTCTCCTGCCTGCCCTGGTGCCACCTGACCCTGAGCTCCCCTTCCTGACCAGAGGCTGCCCCTGTGGAGGTGCTTATGGACCAACTCGGCCATTCTGCCCCCTCCAACCGGGAAATTGGGGCACAATCGGGGCACAAACAGCACCAGGAACAATCACGGCCCCCAGCCCAGCCATGGCTCCTGCATTCGTGCCCCCGCAGTGGGCTCCACTGCCAGGAAGGTGCCAGGCTCACAGGGCAGTAACCTGGAGCCCCCCACCAGCACCCACATCCCACATGGAGAACAGCACTCACCATTGCCCGTTCCTCCTTGGAGCTCTCCTCTTGCTCCTCTCCACTCCCACCAAAGCCTCCCACAAACGTGATGACTTGGTTAATTAGTCTTCAAGGAGAGGGGCCAATTCCCTCCTTAGGACTGACTCCTTGCCGGGATGCAATTGTTGCTCCTTTGCCCTCGTCGCTGCTCGGTCCAGGCTGGGCTTAGCCTTGCTGGTCCCTGGGCTCAAGGGCCGGGGGCTGCTCAAGTGCAGTGTCCTGTGCCCCTGATGCGTTGTGTGACAGCCACCCAGCACCACCTGAGCCATTCAGTGTCATTTTCTGCCTCTGACAGAGGTTTTCAAGCAGGGTTTGGCTGCATCTCCTCCAGTTCACAGCTGGGGAAACTGAGGGAAGAATCAGAGAAGGAGCAGGGCACAGCACGGAACCTCAGGCTGGTTCGATCCCGTGGGCTCCTCTAGGACGTGTTCTCCCCTGAATCAGCTCCATTCACGCAAGATATTGTCAGGAGAAATGAGAACAGCTCTTCCAGCTTGGTGCCTTATCAGTTCCAGTCCCAACTCCCATCCCTTGCTGCAGCCCAGCTCTCCTACTGCTGCTGCTGCTGGAGGTTCCTGCTGCCTCCTGCTGCTCGCTTGCTCCAGGATGTGGATTTATAATTTCATTGCAGGCACAAGCATCTCTGGCTTTCCCATTTGAGGTTCACCCCCAGCCTCAGCCCTGGATCTGCAGTTAAAAGCGGGAGATTTACATGGCTGTGAAGGAATTTCATTGCTGTTTCAACCAATATCAATTTATCTGCTTAATAAAAGATGAAAAATCCAAGCGTGAAAAATGCAGCTGCTTTAGCTGGAGACGTATTTTTAAGAGGCCAATGTGGGGGGGAGGGTGTGCTGGAGAAATCCACTTTTAATTTCAATTCCCCAGGATGAAAAGGTGATTCTGGCTAATTTGAACACAGTCATTAAGCTGCTGTATCAAAACCACAGAGTCAATTAAGCAGAGTCCCCCCCCTGCCCTCGCTCCACAAGCCTGCCTGGTTATTAATCAAGGGATGGGGGGAATTGCTTCATCCACACGATCCCATCGCTGGGAGCCAAGTGCTGATCTGATTTTGTCTGATGGAAGTTGCTTCCCTGCCTGCTGGCCAGGGCTGGAGTGGAATCTGGGGGAGCAGAGGGCTGACAGTGCAGAGGAGGAGCTGGGGGAGCCCAGATCGGAGGGGGCCACCTTCTCCTTGACCCCTCCCCAAGCATCTCACCAGAAAATCAAGTCATTTCCATCTCGCTGTGCTCCCTTCATACCATTATTTTACTCTGGGGGGAAATCAAGGCACAGACGAATGATTTGCTGTGGAGAAGGGAGAAGGCAGGTTGTGATTAAAACCGGGGATGTGGGTTCTGGCTCAGCCCTGCTCCCACTCCAGGTGCCCCCCCATTGCTGCCTCCAACGCCCCTTCAGCATCACTTTAGGGGGAGAACAGGACAAAGATGGGGAGGGAAGGCACTTGGCTGAGGTCACAGGCTGGAGCCCCACAAGCCCAGGCTGGACACCAGAGAAGCCCGTGGGGCTGTGGCCTCAGTCGTGCTCTCTGATTAATCCAAACCGGCTTCAATGTGACCATTAATCCAAAGCCTGGCCACGGGCAAATCCCCAGATGAGGATGGGGACCCACAAACCTCATTGCTCCAAACTCTGGGATGGAGTGGGGCCACCCAGGTGCCAGCTGGGAACAGAGAGGAGCTCAAATGTCATGGAATCATCAAGGTTGGAAGAGACCTTCAAGATCATCCAGTCCAACCGTCCCCTGAGCTTGGGGGGGCACAAAGAAGTGACAGGACCTTCCAACTCATAGTGTTCTGTGATCCTGAAGCTGTTGGGACCACGTTTCAGGAAGGGTCCCTGCCTTGGGAGATGCTTTTCCAAATGAGCCAGTGCTGGGAGCGTCTTGACAAGTTTTCCTGCTTTCTGGGGCATTTTCACACAGACTCAGCAAAATGATTTAAGGAGGAGAAAAAAAAAACTGTGAAAGAAATTTAAAAAAAAAAAATCGCAGCTGCTCTGGCACAAGCTCAAAATCCCAAAGGGTTTTCAGCTGAAACGTGCCAAGGGGGAAAAAACAATTCCAATAAATAGAGAGGTAAAGTCACTTTTGCCCCCAGTTTGCCCTCCAGGATGGAGTGTGGGTGCCTTCCCTGCTGAATCCAGGATCCAGTGCCTTTCCCTGCCTGTGGGGTCTCGTGCCAGCCCCTCCTTGCCAGCGGCCACGCTGGTCCCCTGCCAGCCCAGACGCAGCATTCCAGCACTGCCAGCCCCGGTGACAGCCAGTGATTTTTTTTCCCCCGCTAAGGATGCAGCAGTGGGAGCCATGTGATGACTACAGGCTCTTGGTGGCCATTAATTTTGCCTAATGGAAACCTCGATTAACTCCTCGAAGGAACCAGCCAGATGGCTCTGGATCCACAGCGAGGAGACCCGGCAGGAATCAGGCACTGGGGAGCCCAGCAGGAGCCCCTTTGGAGCTGGAATGATGCTGGAAGGACACGGGGATGTTTGGGAGCCAATCCTGGTTTGGTGGGACACTCCTGGCACGTCCGGAGGGCAGCCCAGATCCCCCACCCCCAAATCCCGGCACCCGAGTCAGCAAAACCATATGGACTGGGGATATCACTGGCCCCTGGGGTGGGCACTGCCAGGGCTGAGCTGGGGGGGTTGTTACCCCCAGGGCGGTGCTGACCAGGGGCTTTGCAGAGCCCCAGGCACGAGTGGACAGTGACACCGCCCGGCTGGAGGCAGCGCAGTGCCCGGGGACACCGCCCAGGCTCGTCCTTGCCATCCGCACGGTCCCAGCCTGGTGTGACCCCCCCGGGAGGGACCAGGGGCGGGTTCCATGGGCTCACTTTGGTCGGGTCCCTCCTCTCGCACCCCAAAATGCAGCCTCGCCCCACCTGTGCCACTCTGGACTCCAACCAGCAGGTGGGAGGCACAGCCCACTGCCCCCCCTTTGGGGTCTGGGGGACACGGGGCAGAGTCGCAGCCGCACCGTGAGGGGTGTCTGTGACCTGCCCCGCACGGAGCCGACCTTGTTTTCCCCTCCAAAGCCCGTTCCCTCCTGCCCGCTCTGCCCTGACCCTGATGTCTCTGTGGCTGCACTTTTGATATGTCTCAGAGCGTGAACCCCCGAGGGGAGACATCTCACCTCGGATCTCCTGACACAGCCCCGGCCGGACGCTCCTGCTCTGCAAACGCAGCCTGAGCCCATGACTAATCCCAGTTACTTTTAATAAATATTTGGTAATAACAATGAGAGTTCCTTTGGCCAAGTACCTGCTGTTTTGAGCTGTGCCCGGCAGAAACACCATCAGGTGAAGGGTTTTAATCCAAGCAGGAAGGAGAGGGACCTTTCCCCTCTCTGGCTGCCTGGGCTTTGTGTGACAGCAGAGACCTCGCGTGCCCCTGCTCCTGCTGCCTTTAGCAACCCTCAGCTGAGCTTTTTCCCTGGCTGGGTCAAAGTGCCCCTTCTGGCAATGAAGTCACCCCAAGGGGACAAACTCCCACTGAAGGAGGATTTCCCCCCATCCCTATTTTAAGGTCTGTAGCTCAGTTTTGCAGAGGCGCCCAACAGCAGTTGGTTTCTGCAGGAGCTTTGCAGGCTCAGCAGCCCTCGAACCCAGCACACCTATTTCCCGGCCCAGAGCAGGATAAAACAAATTATCCCATTTCCTGGTACAGGCTGATTTCTCTCTCCTGCTGTCACCTGGCACGATACTCGTGGGGAGGCTCAGCCCACCCTGGATCCCCCTTGCAAGGCCATCCCTCCCCACATGGAGCTGATCCCTGCCTTATGCGGGAGTTCTCCATGTTCTCCAGGTGCTGCTGCTCGTCCCCCGGGCTCAGCTCTGCCCCAGCAGAGTCCCCAAATGAGGATTTATTTCCCACAGCTGATGATTTATTCCCCAGAGCCGAGGACTTTTCCCCCCCCACAGCCGATGATTTATTCCTCTCAGCAGGTGGGGCCAGCATTACCCAGCTCATTTTCTCCTCCTGGCAGCCGAGTGGTTTCTGTTTGCCCTCCTAATCCAGGAAGGTGCTCCAGGTATCAGGATACATTAACAGAGGAGCAGCTGCCAGCGGATGTGCTCCGGTTCCTCCTTCCCACTGTGATCCTTGGCTCCACACCGGGGTTTGCTGCTGCTGCCCTGCCCTGCCCAGCCTGAGCCACCTGTGTCCCCAAGGGCGCTCAGAGCCACCAGTGGGACAGTGCAGTGACACTGTGGGGTTGGGGAGGCCTCATCCTCTGACTCCTGCTCACCCCAACAGCAGCGGGCAGCAGGAAATTCCCGACTCTAAATCCAGGAGTGCAGTTTCCCACAGGCTGCCTGAGCTCAGGGTTTTTAGGGAGAGGGTGGCTGGGCTGTGGGTTGGGCACGACTGATGATGACCTCAGATTTCACCCTCAAAATTTTCCCTACCTGTCCACTTCTGATCACCTCATTTTTATCTAAACATTCTCTACCCTTTACACCACCTCAAGTTTACTCTCAAAACTTTCCCTACCTGTCCACCACTAATCATTTTTACCTCAAAATATTCATTCTCTTCCCTATAGACTACCTCAAGTTTACTCCCAATATTTTCCCTTCCAGATTGCCTCAATTTGCCTAAAAATTTTTCATTCTGTTCACTATAGCTCACCTCATGCAGCCAGTGAGCTGCTCATGGCTGCTGCAAATGCTTCCACCCAACCCTCCTGGCTCTACCAAAACCCTGCAAAATTCATATTTTTACAGCCCCAGGGCCCTCAGGGGTTTGGGCACACACGGAATTCAGCGCTGCAACAGATCTGCACCACCAGGGCAGTGAGTGTCCCTTCCCCAAGCACTGGCCAGGGCTCTGTAATGCCACCTCAGTTCCCTTGGAGGTGGCAGATGCCACTCAGGCTCAAGGATTTTTTACCCATTTCTTATCCTGGCTGTTGGATGTGGAGTCTCTGCCCTGCTCCGGCCGAGCCACCCGGCGCAACGTTCAGGAGGAGCAGGACAGGGGATTTGGCAACACCGACGTGGCCACTGCCAGCAGAAGTGGCAGGGACGTGGGCTGGGGTGGGCTGGGCACTGTCGTGGGCAGTGAGGTCCCTCCTGGTGAGGATGGGCAGGAGAAGGATGCCGAGAAGCGCTGGCACAGGGGGGGTTGCCAGATGCTGCCGGTTTCACCCCCTCTCGGGTGTCTCGGGGTGACACCTCCTCCCAGCAGAGACACCGGGGGCTGCGGGGCGGGTCCGAGGTCACCCCTCGGTCCCTGCACAAGCACAGGAGCTGTGCCCGGTGGGATCCCTGCCCCCCCCACACCGGAGGAGAGCCGGGGCCGCTCCGCCGCCTCCTCCCTCCCCGTGAGGAAATCGCTGCTGCTGAAATGCAGCCCACATCCCTTCCCTCCCCTCGGCTGCATCGTGCGGATCGCGCTCCCCGCCCCCGTCCCCCTCCTCCCGCCTGCCTTTATCTGAGACAGGCATCGAACCCTCCCGGCAGCTCCAAGCTCGTTCTCCAAATCCAGCATTAGAGCAGCTTTGCCGGCGATTTGGGTTCCCGGCTCCGCGGAGCCACGGGCGGCAAACACACCATTGTACCCGCTAGACACAAACGGTGCCCCGTGTCCCTGTGCCACCGTGACCCGCTCTTTGTCCTCTCACTTCGTGCAGATACAGCAGGTTCTCCTCCCCTGCGTTCAGCAGCTCAAGCCTCGGCTGTGTCTGCTCACGGCTCTGGGAGCTGCTGGTCCCTGCTCGGAGATGGGGACGTTCCAGACAGGTCGTGTCACCCCGTCCCCGGCCACTCTGAACTGAGGCACAGGATGTGCTGAGCTGGAAGGACCCACCAGGATCATCCCAATCCAACCCTCAGCCCTGCACAGACCCATCCCCAAGAGTCCCCCCCCTGTCCCCAGAGGATCATCCCAACCCTCCTGCAGCTCTGGCAGCCTTGGGGCTGTGCCCACTGCCCTGGGGAGCCTGGGCACTGCCCAACCACCCTCTGGGGGAAGAACAACCTTGTCCTGAGATCCAACCTGCCCCTGCCCTGACCCAACTCCAGCCATTCCCTGGCTCCTGTCCCTGGTCCCCCAGAGCAGAGATCAGGGCCTGCCCCTCCTCTGTTTCCCATGGCAGAGGGGAGCAGGATTTAAAGAAATTTACACCTTGCTTTAAGCCTTTTGATCAATCAGCTCTGATGTTTCACATTCCTTTGCCCCGTGATTTGGCCAGGACCTTGTTCTGTTCATGCTTCAGGTCTGGGAAACAAGATACCTCTAATATCGGACCTTAAATTTCAGGCCCAGTGAATGCTTCTAAAATCTACTGTAATTCCTCTAAAATCCTTCTAAAATTCACTAAAATGTCACTGTTCCCAGGGAGCCAGGCAGGCTCACTGGGGCTGCCTGGAGGGACGTGTCCTTCTCAGTCCCTTTCCTGGTCCAGGGTCAGGCTGAGGTACCAATTCCCAAATTTCTCCATCTTCCCTGTCCTCACATGTACCACGTCCACAACATGAACTCAAACAGCGAGGGAAGAAACTCCCCCAGTCCCTGTCTCTTCCTGCTCTGCCAAGTCCAGCACACGGGGTCCTGGTTGGTTTTTTTTGGCTGCCTACTCTTACTCCACATCCTCAGAGTGGGATGGGAACTGTTATGTGGAAAGACAAGATAAATTATGCTCAGATGCAGGGATGGAAGAGCTGATTCATAAGCCAGGTGGGTCTGCAAGGTCTAATTTGGGAGGGAAGGCGGCTGATGAATCCTTTGCTAACCTGGAAGACTTGGGGAACTAACTTTTCCTCAAGGAACACACTATGACCCACCAGCCCAATGCCATTTCCCTGCCATCCAGACTGGCTGTTGTTAGGAAATAGGTTTTGAACAGGAAATGTTTTCATAGGGAACAACTTAAAGTTTGCCAGGAGGATGATCATTAATGGTTGGACTCGATGATCTTACAGGTTTTTTCCAACATGAATAATTCTTTACCCACATGTTGGTCTCCAGGGGCTTTGGCCAAAACCAGTTTGAAGATGACACTTTCTCCCCCAGGGAATCCAGCTGTTTCCAGCTGTTGGGAATCTCTTCTAAGCCTAAAGGAAGTTCCACAGCTCTGAATATGTTTTCCTGCCAGAACTACCCTCATCCCTTCTGCCTGCAGTGGGGACCAGCTCTGCCCTGATGCTGAAAGGGGTTGAACGATGCTCTGGGCGAAGGAACTTCTCCAGTTTGATCCTGTGGGAATTGCTGGGAGCCAGGCAGGCAATTACAGCCCCCCAGGATTACAGCCTGGAAGGATGGAGGAGACACGTTTTCCTTGTTGATAACTGAGCACTGGGCTCAGTGTGGTCGGGGCTGATCTCACACACCCACTGGGGCTCCCGGGGGATGCTGTGGGTGAGGGACAGGCCCGGAATGAGGCTGCAGGAGAATTTTGGGGAGCGCCAGCGCTGGAGGTGAGAACAGGCACTGCACTGGAACCCAGCCAGCGTTATTAGTGTCTCACTTTCACAGGCAACAAACCCACCCACATCTCTGATGGAAGGAAAAACTGTTTGGAAACAAGACCCGTACCTGGGACACGGATCCAGAGACGCTCATCACCAGCCTCCTCCTTGCCCCAAGGCAGCTCCCTGCACACCCTGCTGCAGCACTGGCACGAGAAGGGCAGCTGTGCCCAAGGGTGACCGTCCCCATCATCCTGTCCCCTTCCCTCTCGTCACAGCAGCAGCAGCTCCTGCTCCTCACAGCACTCAATATGCGAGAGGGGGTGAAGATCGCTGCTCCCTGCCTCACACCATGAATTATTAATCCAGCATGAGACACGTTGGGCTGTTCAACTTCCCCCACCAGCCATTCCCAGCAGGAACCCCAGGGATGGATTTTCCAGGCCCTGCTGGGGGAACAGCCCAGAGACTGAGTGACCTGGGCCGAGTGTGGTCCAGCCTGTCCGGTGCCCCTTCCCCTGCTCCACCCCCAAGTCAGGAGGAGTTCAAGGTTGCTCTTGCCCTGTGCCAGTTTCTCTGCTCTGCCCCGAGGTAAATCCTGCACCAAACCTTGGGGTCCTCCTGGGAGAGACCCGAGCACAGGGCAGGGGTGATGCAGAGGAGGGGATGCTGCAGAGGTGCTCCCAGGGGTGCAGCAGTGCTGGGGCAGGGAGCACGTGGGCTCCCAGCACGGGGTCAGGATGTGGGGCAGGTACCAATGCCAGGGCTGCCAAGGGTGATTCAGGAAGGGAGAGACTGACTCAGCTCCCGTGGGGCAACTCTCTCCTCGATGGCCAAACCCCTGGGGCAGTCCCTGCCTCACCTGCATTTTCCACCACGGAGCATCCTGGTGAGCTTTCCAGAGGGAGGAGGGAGGAAGGACAGCTTGGTGAGCATTCCAGAGGNAGCTGTGGTTTCCCCATCCCTGGAAGTGTCCAAGGCCAGGCTGGACAGGGCTATGCCAGGGGGGCTGGACTGGATGGCCTTTAAAGGTCCTTTACAACCAAAGGAAAGGTTGGAAGAAAGGGTTTTGTCCAACCCAAACCATTGCATGATTAGTGGGGATCCTTCACTCAGAGAAACCCAGGGGCAAAGATGCTGGTGCTGGAGCTGGATCAGGGGCCACCCCACTCTTTGTGAGGGGATGTGCTTTGTGGGGAGCAGCATCTCCGCTCACACCACAGGAGCCTGGGGGACACATTCATGTTGGCCAACAGCTGATTACACTGAGCCAGGCTGTCCCTGCTCCACCTCCAGCCCCTGCTCCCCCTCGTGTCCAACACCACCTCGCTCATCCCTGTCCCTCACCAAGGCTTCATCCAGTCAAGCCCCTGCAACTCCTGGAAGCCTCCAAATGCCTTTCAATAACGGGAAGAGAGCGGGATGAGGCAGGAGCTGAGGTGCATCACAGCCTAAGGAAGTGTTGTCTCATTGCCCTCCACATCAGACAAAAATTACTAAAGCTTTGTTAAACTTTCGGAGTAACAACAATCCGTCACACCACTGCTGTCATTAATCCCTGGTAATTGTTTCTATAATTAAAAGCCCCATTGTGTCTTGTCTCTCCAATATGATTTATCAGATGGGGAGCACTCTTGCGTGAACAATGAACGGCTGGTGGGAGGACATCTGCTCAGGGCTGCTGCTCTGAAGAGAAATGCCTGGGCTCTGCCTCCAGCTCTTGCTGATCCCACACCATCCCCATCCCTCGTGTGCAGCTCAGCCTCTCCAACCCCAGGACAAACCCCTCACCCTTGAGGCACCACTTTGGTGCCTGGATATTGGAAAACACTCTTCCCCCAGAGGGTGGTTGGGCACTGAACAGGCTCCCCAGGGTTTGGTCCCGGCCCCAAGGCTGCCAGAGCTCCAGGAGGGTTTGGACAACGCTCTGAGGGACAGGGGGGGATTGTTGGGGTGTCTGAGCAGGGCCAGGGGTTGGCCTTTGGTCCACAAAAGAGTTACAGCCAAGGACAAAAGCAACTCGTGAGTGAAAACAGCAAAAGCAAAGCCACCTACTTCCCTGGAACAGGGAGGGCTGGGATTCGTGTCAGCAGATCACGCTCTGCCTCTGCTGTGAGCTGCATTAAAAACCTAAAAGGAGGTGGGAGGACCTGCTCTTTGCTGGCTGGTGATGAACTGGGTGGTCTTTCAATTCCTTCTCTCTAACAGAGACCCTGGAGATGCTGAGGGGGCTGGCTGGGATGTGCAGTAGAAGACCCAGGATAGTTCCATGGCTGCATGGGGCTGTTTGGTGTGTGAAGCTTCCTCGGCTGTGGGGTCCTTCTGGGAGAGCATTTTGGTCATGGAGGCAGGAGCTGGAAGAGCCATAATTTGGCAATAAATGCTGGAAAAGCTCCCTAAGATCATTGAGTCCAGCCATTAACCCTGCACTGCCAGGCCCACCATGTCCCTAAGGAACAGCAGCCTGGAGCTCCTGGAAGCATCAATGGCAGTGACCCTGAGCCAGCCAGGGTGAGAGGAGCAGAGCAGAGCGGCCCCAGGGGACAAAGGAGGGACCTGCAGCCTCATCACAGGCACATGCCCAGGGTTCCCCTCCCTGGAGGGGGTGGGATATGGGGACATCAGGAGGATGAGTCACCTGCTGTGGGCCGAGAAGCACCCACAGCTATGGGTGAGGTCCCTGGGGAGAAAAGGGTGTCAAGAGCAAGGAGGGGACAGGTGACAATCTACACTCGAGCCCTGTTGGTGCCCTGAATTGAAGCCACAGGTACCTCTCCCTGTGCAGAGAGATCCAGGTGCTCTGGGCAACAAACTCAGCACAATCCCAGAATAGTTTGGGTTGGAAGGGACCTTAAAGATCATCTTGTTCCACCCCCTGCCATGGGCAGGGACACCTTCCACTGTCCCAGGCTGCTCCAACCTGGCCTTGGACACTTCCAGGGATGGGGCAGCTACAGCTGCTCTGGGAAACCTGTGGCAGGACCTCATCACCCTCACAGGGAGAAATTCCTTCCCCAAATCCCTTCTAAACATGTTCTTTTCAAGTTCGAAGCCATTCCTTGTGTCTTGTCACTACACACTTTCATAAACAGTCTCTGTTCGGAGACTGGCCAGCCCTTGGTCCCTTGGGGCTCCCCTGTCCCCCCCAGCTGAAGTCACCTCTAGAGAACTGGTACCAGGAGGTCACACACCAGCACCAGGCTGGGGCACTGGCAAGGACCTCATCCCTCCCCTTCCCTCCCTGGGGTTGGAATTATTCCCCTCCCTGGCTCTCAGCCATCCCTGTTGTCTCCCATTTTTCCAAGCCAATATCCTTCAGCATCTTAAATGAACAAATTCAGATGAACAAATACAGCGAGTTTTGGAGAGTGTGGGGATGAAGTTAATCAGACCTGAAAATGACTCTCCTTTCTTGTGTGACTCACACCTAATGTATGTGCATATTAATGCTCCCAGCGAGCTCTTCTTCCCATCTTTGTTTCCAAGAGCTTCCACTGGGGTTTAGCTGGAAAGACACAACCCACAGCTGCCGTGGGAGAGGCACAGCTCAGCAGAACGTGACTCTCTGCAGGGAATCACTTTCCCATCACTTTGCTCACAGTGTGACATGCAATAAATCTCCAGGTCTCAGCTGGACACCGGCCCAGTCGTGGCATCTGGTGTAGCACCAGTTTCTCCACCTCACCCAACTGTGACCAACAGCTTGGCTCCAGTTTGAGTCTACAACAAGGGCAGCACCACAAATATGGGCTCAAAGCCTTTGAAGAACTTCAACGCTCACAGGACACAAGCCAAAAATATCTGGCCCGGGAACTGTGTACCTCGGAGGTGTTGGTTTCATTTCCAGGGCTGTTGGTGATGGCCAGGAGTGTTCTGGCACTGGTGTGAGCATCTGCTCCCAGTTACACACCTGGATGGAGCCCCACTCACAGCTCAGGGCTAAACCCCTGCTCAGGTGGCCCAAGGGATCTTTGGGCTCTCAGACACAGAAAATCCACAGGGATTTTCCTCAGAAAATCCATCAGATCAGCCCTGGTGAACAACCCTCACTGGCAACTGCAAAACCCTGAATGGGCAACTCCTGGCACCTGGCTGGGTCCCACCGTGCCCAGAGTGAAGCAGAACCTGTCACCAGCCCTGTCCCTGAACCACCGTGTGCTCTGTGCTCAGAAAGACATTAATGAACTCCCCAGTCACCCAGGACCTCATCCTGCATCGACTGCTTTGTGAGATGAGCAGCTTTGGGGGCAGCTGTTTGTCCCTTGGCTGTGCAGCTGCAACGCCAGCTGTAAAACCTGCAGGTTTGGGGCAGTGACTGGGCTCTGGCACCACAGCACAGGAGAGCTGGAGCCTCCACGCAGCCCTGGGCACAGGCTGGAGCTTGTACTGAGCTCCCCAGGGACACATCACGGCCTCTCTCATTCCTGTCGCTGTCAGAGCGGGAAGATAAAAGCCAGGATTATCCCTGGGAGCTGCCAGCAGGAACCTCCCGTGTGTGACAGCACCGAGCAGCAGCCTGGAGGATTTGGATCACCTGTGGAGGCCGAGCAGGACACACAGAGGGAGCCCCAAATTATCCCAGTCCTGTGGCAGAAGAGGCTGCCAGGCCATGAGAGCTCCCAGAGCTGTGCAGGAATGGCAGCACCACCTGCCTGCACTTCCTGCTGGCAGCTCTACTGGTTTTACTGGGGCGGAGCTGGGACCACGCCAGGCACAGCACCACACGGGTTCACAAGCTCATGCTGGATTCCCACGCCATAGGGCCCTTTGGGCTCTCACAGGAGGTGTTGCAGGGCTGGCAGGGGCAGGGGTAGGTTTGGGTGGTGCCCAGTGCCCAGACCTCACTGCCGGAGTGGTGGGAAGGGAGCAGGAGACTGGATGGAAAGAGAAGCCCAAGGAGAGGCGTCGTGCTTTCATGTTTTGCCCCCAAAATACAGGAAGAAGTTTTATAACAGAAATGATGCCCAATAAAGATGGTTTTGCTGGAAATCAATGCTTGAATCCCTGGCTGCTGGATACACACGCCAGGACAGAAATGCCTGCTGTGATATCGAACGTTACAGTTAATATTTAACCTCATTATTTCCAGCATGCCTGGGCCCCAGCCCAGCACATCCCCCCTCAGGCCTGCAAGGAACCCAGCTGTCACCCCTGAAGGACAAACAGGAGCTCCTTGTAGGAAAGAGCAAACTGCTCCTTCCAGCCCCGGGTGCGGGTTGGGATGGGGTTCCTGACCCTCTCCATCCCCAGCCCTGCACAGCGACAGCATTTGTTCCACGGAGCCCATTGCTGCTCCCCCTCCGCTGAGCACAGCCGGGCAAATCCATTTCTCCAGCCTAATTAGGCTCTGTCCAGGACGCAGAGCCAGTGGCCCGAGGAGGAGAAGATGTTAACGAGCACCAGCCCCGGGGGACCCCCTGGCACCCCCTTCCCCTGCCTGTCCCAGCCATGGGGCTGCTCTGTCCCCCTCCAGCCCCTCTGTGCCCCCACTGACAGGCCCAAGGTAACTGTGCCCGTGGCTCCTAATTGGATTTGCTCATGCTAATTATGAGCATTTTTGCCTCAATTAAGCCATTTATTTCGCAGGCAGCTCCTTGGTCACAGGTCTAGCACAGAGCCCTGTGCAGGCACCTTGGGCCACGCGTCCTGCGCGGACCCTGAGGGCCATGGTCACCTTCACTCACCCCTCAGGGACCCTCAAGGGCCACAATTTTCTCATCATCCCTCAATCATTGCATTAACCCCTCGATTTTCCCCCCCTCTCCCCATTCCTCTTCCTTCCCCTCCTCCTCTCACACGCCTGCCTTGCTCTTTGGTGGCCCTTTTAAGAAGGTGTCACCCACAAAGCCATTGAGAGCAAATAGACCCTGGGGGTCACGGAGGTGCAAACCACAGCTTTGGGACACACACACCACATGGTTTCCACTACCCCAACCCCTCTGGTGTGCAAGGAGGGGCAGGGGAATTTGTCCTGAAGATTCCTAGGGTGTGCACAAGGGTGGAGGGAGGAAACCTGCTCCTCGACCAGAGGGAAGGGTGAGGGGGATCACAGGAAAGCTCAGATGATGCCCAGCACTGTGCTCAAGGGCAGCAGAGGCTCAGCTGGGCACCTCCCACATCCCCTCTGGGGCTTTTTCCCAGAACAGAAGGTGCCAAGGAGGACTTGGTGCATCTCCATCCCACCACAACTCAATAACCTGCTCCATCAGATCCATCACATCATCCAGCCCCAACCTCAGCTGGGCTGCAGCCACCCTGTGCCCTGGGACGTGTCCCTGTGCCTCAGCTCCTCACACTGCAGGAAAAAACAGGCCAAAGGGCCACAGACCAGGAAGGAAGAACAGGGAGAGTGGAGAGGAAGGGAAGCACTTTCAGCAGGACAGACTCCCCACCTTCTCCTGCCCCACCCAGACATGAAGAGCCAAGTTCCCAAAGCATCACGTTCTTTGTATCCCATAGATCCCAGACTGGCTGCAGCACCACTGAACTGCCCCAAACAGCCTTTTAGCCACCCCCCTGCACTTCTGGGAGGCACAAGCCTCATCCTACTGCACACCCAACATCCCAAAGTATTTGGGGCAGATCTCCCAGCCCTGCAGAGCCCCTCACCCCCAGCAATGGTGACACCCACGAGGCCACCAACAGCCAGGGCCACATCCAGGCCCCTCCCAGGGGCTCAGCCAGCTCTCCAGGCTGAGCCTTCACACAGTGGCAGCTGCAAACCCATCACCCTCCTCTTCACTGACAACAAACACGCCCCACCTCCTTACCTGGGCTGGAGCCACAGGGATGACCTTGGGATCGAGCAGCTCTTCAGCTCGTTCTGACTCCACCAAGCTCCATTTACTTCCTCCACAATCATCCAAGGAGGTCTCTTGCTCCTAAATCAGGACTTAAGCTCTGGGAAGCTTTGGCTGTGCCCCTCATGGCAGGCAGGTGTGCACAGAATTAATTTGCAGGTGAGCCCAGAGAGGCAGATTTAGTGCTGGTTTCTTCCTCTCCACATTTAAGCACCAGCACTCTGCAGCCTGACAGCCAGGCAGGGAACAAAGCCTGCTCTTCATCTCCACATCCACCACTCCTAAAGCTCAGAAGTGAGAGGAAAAGCCAGCACAGACTTCAGAGGAGGCCCTTACTGAGCTACCTGCCACTAAAGGATGTTTTTTAAAATTTCCGAGGTGAAAGCACCGGCTGCAGAGAATGGGAGAGTTATTGAACACAAACAAGGAACAGCTGAATTAATGCATAACCCAATAGAATATCCAGGAGTTGCAGTATCAGCTCCTTTATCAACCTTTGGAAAGAAACCTCCTCGTTATTGCTGAGCAGTAATGAAACCAGAGCTATTGTGGCTGCAGAGAACACCAGGTAGAGACACACCTGCCTTTAAAGAGACACTGCCATGGGAAGGAGGCTCAGCAGCTTTATGACTCAGGACTGTTAATGGTGCTCAAACAACAGGTCAAACCTGGGAGAAAAACCAGCTCTGCCCGGTGCAGGACATGTCCCACTGCAGGGGACGCACAAGGAGCCACCAGCAGGGCCATGGCCACACCTGTGGGGTAAAGCCAACTCCGGAGTGCCAGGGAGGAGCCCAAGAGCTGCAGCTCCAGGATGTGTGTCCTGACCCAGAAACAAGTTTAAAGCACCAGAGTTTCTTGCTTTAAGTGGTTCATGGCTGACCAGAGAAGTCCTTTGATCCAGCACAGCAGAAAAAGCTACGCACAGCATGACATAACCCAGAGCTGCTTTTGACAGGAGAAACAGCCTTTGGTCAAAGGGACTTTAAAATCTCAGATCCCATCAGGGTCTGGGAGTGAGGGCACCTCCATCCTCCTGACCCAACTTACTGCCTGCCTTGAAACTCCCTGGGATGTTTAACTCCCACTCCTTTTGTGAGTTCATGTGAATTGGGACACGAGAACAAAACCTTGGGGCAGCTCAACAGCTCCCCCCTTCAGCACTTGAGAGGATTTATGCTTCTCTAGAGGCTTTGCCCATGGCAGGGGATAAGCGCAGCCATCACCAGACACTTCTAAGATGGCAGGAGCTGTTCTGTGCCAGGCTCAGAGCAGAGCTGGCCTGGCCCACCCAGGTTAAACCCCTCTGAGAGCTCAGCAGGATGGCACAGATCATTTGAGCAGTTTGAAGGTTGTTAGTCTGAGTTGATACCCACTCAAAACCAGCTCCAGGCACGGCCCTGAGCTGTTCCCATTTTCACACTCACATTTGCTGCTCTTGGCAGCCTCAGACACAGTGACTTGGCCCAGGCCAGCCAAGTCTCTCCAGAGCTCTGGGCTGAATTCAGGTGCTTCCTGATCCCAACCTGCCTTCCCAGACCCCAAAGCACCATTTCCTCAACTCTTGTGCTGATCCCTGTGGAAGGAGGAGGCTCCATACAGAGCTCCCAGTATAAAGCAGACAAGAGATCCAGATGTTCACTAAACATCATGAGCTCTATGTTTAATTAGCTGCTTTATCCCAAGGGTACAGACCTGCTCTCCCTGCATTTCTGGGGATGCCATGACCATGGAAGGAGGTTCCCTTGAGGCACCACCTCAGGAACCAGCCTCCATGTCTAAGCTCAGGTGCTGTCACATGGAAACCCCTCCACTCCCTGCATCCCTCCCTTTCCCATCACATACTTTAGCATTACCAGGGTCAAAGGGACCCCCGGGAATGCTAAAACCCAGGGTTCAGTCCCCTCAGGGGACTATGAGGGGGCTAAATCCCCTCATCAACCCCCTCAGGAGCCATGAAGAACCTCTCCACAGGATGGTTCAGAGCTCCATACCCTGAGGTCCCAGCAGCAGCACGTCCATGGCACCTGGGGCACAGGCAGAACCTGCCAGCCCTGGACACTGACAGCCAATCGCATCCCAATTCACATGAAAAAAACAAGGCAATTTTATTATAAACTTCAAAAAACCATCAACACAGCTGGTAAGTGGCCATCTCACTCAAGGACACAGCTGTCCCAGGGAATCAGGCACTCCGCAGCCCCAGAAGGTCCAGCTCCATGGGTCAGGCTTCCTGGTTTTCCTAGAAAACACAAGAGATTTTTCCCCTAACACTGGGGCAGCTGAACACAGACCAACCCCCCCTGCACCTCTCCTCACCCTCCAGTTCCCTGTGCGCCAGGCACAGCACCAGCTCCCCGGGAATTGGGTTATCCACTGGTTCTTTGGGAACAGATGGGACTAGAGCAGTGAGGGACCCCATGGGAAGTTGTGAGTGGGGGGATCCCCCCCTCCCCAAATCCTCCCCATTTTAGAGTGCAAAGGGCTCACGGTGACCTGCAGGATCAGCACAAGGTGCTCAACTGGAATTCAGCACTCCTGTCACACAGAGGTGACAATGCCCATGACATTGATTTTGCAGGATATCATCATCACCACGTGGGGTCTGAGGTGGTCTCTCTGCACAGGGAGAAGGGCAAGAGCCCCTTCGCCCCTTTCGTGACTCCCTTGGCCGCAGAGGGCTTGGAGAGCTGTGTCACAAAGGCAGAGAGCCCGGGGGGATGAAACACCTCCACACTTGTGACACCTCCCTGACTCCACTCCAGGAGAGGGTGGGTGGGATTATGTCTCAGGAGCTCCTACCCCCTCCTGTGACAAACTGCTGCTGTCGTCACCATCTGCGTCAGCCTCCTGCCCACTTGCCATCCTCACTGCTCACGTCACCTTGGGGCTTCCGGGCATCACCATCACCACTGTCCACATCTGCAGCATCCTCCCCACTGCCAGACCCAGCTGGATCCTCCCATCCCGGCTCTGTCCTTGGAGCTGGCAGCTCTGGAGGCACCTCAGACTCCTGGGGGCTCTGTGTCCCCTGCGTGCAGAGGAGGGACATGGTCAGACCACAGTCCTGTGGAAGGGCAGCACAAAGCCCATGAGGGACTGGGGGCATCCAGGGGAGTCCGAGTAACCCCAGATGTCTCTTTTTTTACAGCCAAGGGAACAAGGACTGAAGCACAACCTCCCAGCCCAGTATTTACTAATGCCCCCAGCCAACACCGAGCAGGAGCACCCACCTGGGGACCTGAGGACTCCTTCAGCAGAGTGATCCCATCCTGCTTTTCCAGCTCCAAGTCTTCCTCAGTGTCATTCTGGGACTGGTACTCGGCACTGTCCAATTCCTCATCCCAGGGCTGGGGAGGAAAGAGGCAAAGAGACAATCTGAGGAAGGACACACCAATCCTGTCCCCACTGGCACTGGGAGATGCAGCCAGATATTCAGGGGTGACAGAGACACTGCTTTGCAGGGACATCAACCCAGGGGAAATCTCAGTGACAAGTGGGGCACCCACACTGCTCAGACAGTGATGGTCAAGTGCTCATGGGACATCCTGCCCCCTCCAAGTGGGAGGAGGGAAGGAAAACTCTTCCCAGCTCCCTGCAGGGACACTCCCAGTCTGCCAGGAGCTCACAGAGGCCAAAGCATCATCTCGGGATTGCTCAGGCCCCGAGGGACGATCCTGCTCAGCAGCCAGAACATCCTACCTCAAATGTGAGGTCCTCAGAGTCATCCTCTGGCAAGTCCCTCTCCAGCACCACAAACCAGGACTCCTGATTCTCCAGAGCCACATCATCCCGCTTCCTCTTGCCGGCTTTGTTCGAAGGGTTGATCAGAGCCTCTCGGATCTCTGCAGGGGTTCACAGGGGGCACAGTCACACACACTCTGCCTGTCCTCCTCAGCCCCACCCAGGCATTCCAGGTCCTGCCATGGGATTAAGCTGCAAAGCCTTCAGGTGTTCCAGGCGGCCACAGCTCTTACCCCTGGGCTTGTCACCCTGTCCCCAGGCTGCTGGCAGGTAGCCCAAGATGTTCTGGATCCTGGTGGGGGCCATGGAGAGGAGAAGGCGCTCGAGTCTCCCCCGGCGCTTCCTGGCCAGTCGCCCAGGCCTGGGGGTAGATTGTGGGGGGTAGAGTTTGCTGATGGCGGTCTCCACAGGGAACACAAATCCAATCCAGCTGGATGCTTTCTGAAGGATCTTGAGCTGCAAGGAAAGGTATGTTAGCATGTGAGAACTTCCAGATATTTAAAGGCCTCAGTGAAACCCTTAAACCTGGCTCTGCTCTCAGCGTGGAGCAGAGACTGGGCCTGACTCCAGTCAGGTGAAACAGGACCTGTCGGATTGTACCTTGTTCTCAAAACCCTCCAATCTCTCCTGGCCCACACAGGGCGAGAAATGTGCATCCTGCAGCCACCATTAGCAGAGGGGAGCAAGGCCAAGGGAAAAATCTGGGATGGGGAGGAAAGCAGAGGACAAGAACACACTGAAGACAGGGCAGAGGGAAAATCATACAATGGTGTGGTTTGGAAGGGGCCTTAAAGACCATCACACACCTGTCATGGGCAGGGACACTTTCCACTGTCCCAGGTGCCTCCAACCTGGCCTTGGACACTTCCAGGGATGAGGCAGCCACAGCCCTGTGCCAGGGATTTGTTGCCAGGGTGCCTTCCCAACATTTAATGATGTAAAAAGATTGAAAGATGATAATATCTGGCAGAAAACCCCAAGAAACTGCCAGTGTTGAGGCTTTATCACCCCATCCCCAGGCTCCACCAGCAGCAGGAACATCACCTACCAGGTACTTGACAAAGCTCAGCTGAAGTATCTTGCACAAGAACCTACTGGAGAAGGAGCAGGGATCACTGCTGGTGAGGGGCCTCACCTAGAGAGAGGAAAAGGTCAGATCCTCCACACCAGCTCTGAGATGCCCCCAGCAGAAACAGCCCCTTCAGCACCCAGGGGAGCTTTACCTGCTCTGAGCTGGGACATGGCCCAAGGAGCTGCTGCTGCTCCATTGAGCCCAGACCAGACAAAATCCTGCCTTAACCCCATGTGGGGCCCTCAAGCTACTTATAGCCCCTGGCCCATCTGCTCCTCGTTACACTGATGAGCTGCTGGCCTCCCTAATTGGTGGGGGAGCCCAGTGCCCTCCCGTTGGTGTTCCCAGTATCAGCACTGGTCCTGGTCCTGGTCCTGGTCCTGGTCCTGGTCCTGGTCCTGGTCCTGGTCCTGGTCCTGGTCCTGCCCCTGCCCCAAGGACTCTCAATGAGCAGTTCATTTCCCATCAGTTTAGGGGGCCTCTCTGCTCCTGGGGGTCAGAGCTTGCCCAGACCCTGATTTGGGATACGTCCCCCCACTTTGTGCTGCTGCAAAGAGCTGAAGGTGATGAGATACCAGAAATCCTGCCCTGCTGAGCCCCCCAGGGATGGGAGAAGCCAGACCCCCAGTGAGGCCCCTCTGCATCCGTCCCTGTCTGTGCCCCTGCAGAGATGGAGCTGCTTTTCCTCTCTGCATCGTTTTCAGAGCAGGATCCGACCTAAAGCAGCTGTTAATCCCCTGGGAGTGGAGGAGCTTCCTTAGCCAAGGGGAGGGGGCAGGAAACCAACCCGGCAGCTCTGCCCCACTGCAGAGGGGGAAAAGGCTCCTCCGGGAGAGCAGCTTTGTCCTCCCACCTGGAGGATGCACAGCCGCTCTTCACCCTGGTGTTACCCCTGGGACTGTTCCCCCTCACACCCTCCCACCCCCAGCGGGATGGGAGCACAGGGATGCTGCGAGAAACAACCCAGCACAGCCCTGGCACCAGCGGAGGTGGGAGGAGGGACTCGGGCAGGGAGGGGGGGGGCCCAGTGGTTGAAACTGCTGATTTCTCTGGGTAATTGCGTGGGAGATTTTCCTGGCGGGGGCTTTGCTAGACAGAGCTGAAGTGTTTGTCTCCCGCTCCGAGCTGCCCCTTCCGCTCGGCTCCACCTGATGCCCACGGACGGTGACTCATCCCGAGCTGTGCCCCCTCCTTCCCCTGCATCCCTCCCTCCCTCCCTGCTCACACCATCATCCACCTCTTCCCCTCTCCCGTCTCAGGGGGGACAGTGGGGTGGCGCTGGTGGCCCTACGTGTGAGCAGGAGGGCGGGTGTCACCTGTCCCCCCCCACCTGTCTCTCCGGTGGGTGACGAGCGGCTGCTGGTGCGGAGGGGGCAGGTGCCGGGCCCTGGCAGTGTCGTCACTGCCCGCAGAGCGGTCAGGGCTGGCTGGGGGACATAAATAGCCGGCGCTGCCCGGGGAGCCCCGCGGCCACACCATCATGTCCCTCTGGGAAGGGACGCTCCAGGGCAAGAGCTCCGGCGACATCTCCTTCCACGTGGTGACCCCCGACAGCATCCCGCCGTTTATCATCCCCTCCCTGGACACCCACAGGAAGCGCGGGGCCTCGGGAAAGGGGATGGGGCAGCTGGAAGGGGCGGCTTGGAGGAGCAGCTCGGACCCAGCGGTGCAGGATGAGCTCGGCTCTAACTCCTCCTGCCCCAACGCCACTGCCCGGCCTGTCCCAGACCCCACTGCTTGGGCAGCTCTGTCCCTGCCCCATCTGCCCAAGGTCACCACCCCGTATGGCTTTGTCACCCTGGGACAGAGCCCTCAGGTCACCGCTGAGGAGGCGTTTTTTCACTCGGGCTCGGGTCACCCTCGAGGTCCCGGGTGGCAGGAGGAGCCGGGATGCTGCAGACAGCCCCCCATGCCTGTGGCTGGGGGACACTCCCAGCTGGATGGAGGCCTGAGGGACCACGAGCAGCAGAGTCCCCGTGCCAGCAGTGGCAAGGATGGCAGAGGCAGCCCAGCCTGCAGGACCCCAGCAGGGCTTACCCTGCCCAGGAGATGTGCCAGCCCCCTCAGAGACAGCCAAATACCAGATGTGCTGGGAAGCAAAGAGGCAGAGAAGAGGCTCCTGGGGGTGGGTTGTCAAAGGAGCAGCTCCAGCCCAGAGCATCCCGCTGTGACAGCCAGGAAAAACTTGTTCCAGCGGATCCTCAGGAGGCACCTTGTCCACCCTCCCCAGCTCAAGCCTGTGGATTTCACTCTCCACTGATCTTGCAAAGCAGCTCTGAGAAACAGAGGTTCTCTAAAGCCTCGGGGAAGAGAGACTTTTGCAAATGCCTCAGACCATTGAGCAGCCAGGCTTGAACATGAGGGCAAGTGTGTCACCTTCCCTGCAGGGAAAGCCTGGAAGTGACATTGCCCTGGGCTGGGGCACGGGCAGGGCACGGCTGGGGACGGATGTCTGTGAGGCAGGAGGGGCAGCAGTGCTGGAGAACAGAGGGGCTGAGGGTTTGTAACTGTTCAGTCTGAATACAAGTGAAAACGTTTCATCTGCCCTGTGCTCCTCTCTTTTTTCTTGCCTGTGCCAGCACTTGGGTACCAACAGGGTGGTTTGGTGCACCCCAGAACCCTCTCCTGTTGTACCCCCACTCTCAGCAGCTCCTCCTGCTCTTTATCTCCAGATGAGAGCAGGTTCTTGATGGGCTGGAACTGCTGAAATGCAGAGCATGAGACAGTCTGAGCCCCACAAACTGCAGCAGGCTGGGGAAGGAGAGTGATCACATCCACTTTGTGGCTGGTGCCCACCTTTGTGGCCATGGGCTGGGATGTTTGCATGTGTCAGGGTCCCTCATCCAACCTGTCCATGGCTGGAGGGACCTTTGCTTCAGGACACAACTGTCCTGAAACAGTTACTCCTCCTCATTCCACAGGGTGCAGTTCCCAACCGCTCCCAACCAGCTGCGACAGAGCGAGTTGCTCGTTATTGACTGTTCCCTCATAAATTGCTTTTTGCTTTTATGGAGAAGCAGAACCTGCACTGCCTGAATTAAAGCCTTCACGGTCAGCAATGTTTTGGGGCTAATGAAGCAGAGCCTCCTGGGTGAACAGTGCTGGGCTGCTGCCACCTGCACTTGCAGGGCTCTTAATTCCCTGTCAGGATCCCTGAGAGGTGGAACTGGGAAGGCTGGTCCCAGTCCTGGAGTGCAGCCAGCTGGGGGGTGCTGGGAGCCAGCTGAGGTCCCTGCACTGAGCCTGCAATCAGGTTTTGCATCTGGGCCATTAAACAAGGAGTTTATTAACTCAGTTTGATTCCCATCCCTGCTGGGGTGGCTGCTTGACCCGAGCCATGTCCTGCTCTGAAGTGGTGACTTGGTTTCCCCCGTATTTTCATGAAATCACAGAGTATCCTGAGCTGGAAGGGACCCCCAAGGATCATCCAGTCCAAGTCCTGGCCCTGCCCAGACACCCCAACAATCCCCCCCTGTCCCTCAGAGCGTTGTCCAAACCCTCCTGGAGCTCTGGCAGCCTTGGGGCCGGGACCAAACCCTGGGGAGCCTGTTCAGTGCCCGACCACCCTCTGGGGGAAGAACCTTTCCCTGAGATCCATCCCAAGCCCTGACCCAACCCCAGGCCATTCCCTGGCTCCTGTCCCTGGTCCCCCCAGAGCAGAGATCAGGGCCTGTCCCTCCTCTGCCCCTCCCCAGGAAGGTGTCACTGCAATGAGGTGACAACTCCCCTCAGGCTCCTTCTCTCCACCTGAACACACCAAGTGCCCTCAGCTGCTCCTCACACGCTGCCCCAGTTCAGTTCAACTCTGAGCCCTTTGTTGGAGCTGCCACTTCCAGGGGAGCTTTGCCTCGTGTGTCTGAGCATCACCCACAACAGGGATGGGCAAAACCCACGACATTGGGCCCTGAGTGCCTGTTCTCCTCCAGGTGATGCTGAATGGAAGCACCAGCACCCAGAGGACCCTGGTGCTGGTGTGAAAGGGGGGGTGGGAGCTTGTCATGGCAGCATTTTCCAGGCACACACGTGTCCCCCTGCACGGCTCATGGCAGGACTGATAGTGACTGTGAGTGACTCCAGCAGCCTGGACTGCTGGAAGGGGAGCTGGGCTCAGTTATGTGACAGCAAATGCACTCAATGGTTATTATAAGGAGCACTGGCACTCTGGAGTGAGTCAGGCACTAAGGCTCTGAAAATTTAAATTGATCTCCAGCTCCTGAGGGCATCATCTCTGTTCCGCACTGAGGGCTCAGAGGGCAGATTGAGTTACCAGGGATTAATAAACGAGGCGTTATCAGTTACTTGTGCTCTGATATCTGAACATGTGCTGCTCCGAGCTGACAGGCAAATGGGAATTAAGTGACGGTCCTGGAAACCTCCCTCCTTTCTCCTTTGATGCTTAAGCTGCTACATTGCAGTGGTTCTGTCTCCCTGGCTCGGGAGACATGGCAGCTGACTGAAGTGGTGAACCTGCTGGATTTACCAGTTAAACCTGGAGACTGGGAGCAAGGACTCCTGGCATTTATTCCCTGCCTGGTGACCTTCCTGAGCTCCCAGGAAGGTTCTGGTGCCCCTTGTCTATAAAACAGGAAGAAATCCACTCTGCTTTCCAAGTGAGCTGCAGGGCTCCATTCATCCTCGTTCACGAGACATCTCCGGTGCCCTTGGCAGGATTTCCAAAGGGAAGAAATATTTTATTATTGTATTATTGCAGCAAAACTCATTTCCCCTGGATTGTGCCAGTGTGGGGCTAATCAGCCTGCAGGGAATCCCGGATTAAAGGTTTGTCTGGAGTGGCTGCAGTGGGGTTGGTTACGTGGCAGACGCGGAGCTGGGATTGAACGAGGAGGGAAACACCAAACCCCTGCGAAGGTGCTCTGCTGTGGAACTTTGCCTCTGCCATATTTCTGCTGCCGCCAGGTTACAGCTCAAGGCGTTTCTCCAGCCTGTGAAGTGAGAAGGACAATATCTCCCAGTGGAGCAACGAGCCTCTGAGATTTACAGGATGCCCTTTCCCTGCAAACCAGGCGGTGAGGACGTTACAACAGGAGCCATCACTGATGTGACAAGATAAATAGTCATTACCAGCCACTGATTATTCTGCCCGGGCCTGGTACATTTTCTAAATGTTGTTTTGGTCTGACTCACAATTTCATTGCAGCCTCCTGCAGGTAGAGGAAAGCTCAGGGCTAATTATCCCCCCCTAATCCCACGTACGGCGCTTTTAGCAGCACTCACCAAGCTTGGCTGCAAGTAGGTGGAATCAGGAGAGTAACCAATTCCCATCTCCTGAGCACTGGGGGACAGATCTGGGACAGGGCTCTTCATCCTCTGCAGCTCCCCAGCTCCCTCCAGCAGGTCCCACTGCCTGGAGAACCTGGTGCTGCTGTCACCCCCCATCGTGGCGTCCCCAGGCCTGTCCCCAGCTCGGCCTCTCTCTTGTGATACTCAGGTCCCTTTTCCCTCCACGCTGACCCTTCTGGAATGTTCTGGCACCATTTTATTTGAAAGAAAACCAGCTAAACTGGGCAAGTACCAATACTGTTTCCCAATGTCTCATTCCTGAAATCTGTATCAGGAAAAACAATCAGCTGATCTCAGTGTTCCGGTGTGTCTCGAGGTCTCTCTGATGGTGTTTTCTCCCCTCTTCTCCAGCATTTCCACTGAAACCTGTGAAAATCAGGGTATATCCCTTTTCTTTTCAAGCAAACCCAGCCTCCCCCTGGCCAGGCTGCTGCAATCCCCAGTCACATCCTCCTCACTGGTCACATCCTCCTCAAAGGGGTGACAATTTCTCACTGTCAACAACCTCAGCTGCCACCAACGTCCCCAACTGCAGGTGGCTCATGGCCACGCTGGGCACAGGAAAGTGTCGTTCTCACAGGCACCAGGGCTCAACCAGCAGCAAAGAAATCGCACAGAGAAATCCCATTTCCTTGTGATTTTCATGCAACAGAGCACCCGATCTCAGGATCAATACGGAGCCGCTGCCTCTGCCAAGAATTTCATCGTCAGTGTCCACAGCTGCGGGTGAGATAAAGCCCTTCATGTGCTCATCAGCTGCACGGCTCCTCTCCCAGCTAATTGCTGCTGCAAAGGTCAAGCTCTGGCTATGAGACACTGCTGCAGGCAGGAGTCCCAGCTCGGGAAGCAAGGAAGGCACAGGGAGCTGCAAACTGGGATGTTGTTCCACCGACTCTGGTGGAACTGGGGATCCAGCTTCCCCTCTGGTTCCCCGAGAAAGGGAACAACGTGCACCTCCCTGCCCTGACAGAACCTGTTTCTCTTGCTCTCCACCCCGCTGACCCCTCCTGACACCCCTCACACCCCCTCAGCACTGTGGGGGCTCCCTCCACCCTGTTCCACGCCGCTGGCATCTGCTGCTCTGCAGCTCCCCGGGTGCCTGGATGCTCCAAGGATAACAGCTCGTCCAGCAGTTTAGATGTCACCTCCTCGGCTGGCAGGTCACCTCGGCAGCCTGTTTGTGACCAGGTAGCAACTGCCTCCTGGACTCGCTCAAACACCTCCATTTCTGTTCTGGGGACCCCAGATCTGGAGGGAGCTCTTCAGGTTCACCATCCAGTCCAACCCCTGGCCCTGCCNGAGCTGCTGCTCTCACTTGCTCCATGGATGGGTTTGTTTGCTTGTCTCTCTCGCCACACGTGGCACCGGGAAGAGCTCAGCATTCCTGTCAGGCAGAGCCCTGGGAGCCTCCCCAGGGCTCAGGGCAGCAGCAGCTCCCTGCTCAGCTGTGCTCACACGCACAAACCACTTCTCCAGCCCGCCTGGCTCAGCAGCAGGACCCCTGTCCCCAGCCACACTCTGTACACACAACTTTCTTCCCCTTCAGATGCTCCCAGGGAGGCAAATGGATGGAGACTGAGCCTCTTGTGAGGAGGAGAAATACTGTCTGTGCTCCTTTCCTTGGGGAGCACATCATCTGTTGCTCTTCAGAGAGTCCCAGAACGGTTTGGGTTGGGAGGGACCTCAAAGCCCATCCAGTGCCACCCCCTGCCACGGGCAGGGACACCTCCCACTGTCCCAGGTTGCTCCAGCCTGGCCTGGGACACTTCCAGGGACGGGGCAGCCACAGCTTCCCTTGGCAATCTGTACCAGGTCCTCCCCACCCTCACAGCCAAGAATTCCTCCCTATTATCTAAACTAAACCCATTCTTTGTCAGTTTGAAGCCATTCCCCCGTGTCTTGTCCCTCCAGGCCCCTGTAAACAGTCTCTCTCCATCTTTCTCGTTGGCTGCCTTCAGATCCTGGAAGGCCACAATTAGGTCGCTCCAGAGCCCTCTCTTTTCCAGGCTGAACAATCCCAATTCTCTCAGCCTTCCCTCACAGCATTGCTGCTCCAGCCCTCTGACCTCTGGACTCGCTCCAACAGCTCCATTTCTGTTCTGGGGACCCCAGATCTGGAGGGAGCTCTTCAGGTTCACCATCCAGTCCAACCCCTGGCCCTGCCCAGACACCCCAACAATCCCCCCCTGTCCCTCAGAGCGTTGTCCAAACCCTCCTGGAGCTCTGGCAGCCTTGGGGCCGGGACCAAACCCTGGGGAGCCTGTTCAGTGCCCGACCACCCTCTGGGGGAAGAACCTTTCCCTGAGATCCATCCCAAGCCCTGACACAGCTCCAGCCCTTCCACAAATCAGACTGAAACAACCCACTCCCCTTTCCTTTGGCTCCTTGCAGAGTAGAAACACGAAAGGAGGAAAGTCCTGATTTTGTTTTCAGCCACAGCTTATTGATTTGTTGGACAGAGGAAAAAGAGCGGTTGACACTGAGTAATGCACATTCACCTCCTTCCCACCGTCCTTGGGCAGCCACCTGTGGTTGTTGTGAAGCTGCTCCTGGAAAGATTTCCCACCCTGGGACGCTGAGAGCTGACACTGGCAGCACAACACAACTTCCCAGGGCTTTGTGCTCCTGCAGGAGCTACTGGTGTCACACAAGGAGAGGCTTTTCCAGCGTGGCCGTGTCTGGGCTGAGCCTGGAAGGGTTTCCAAGCTGTGTAAAAAAACAATCTCAAGCCTGGGAAAGCGATTTCTTGCAAATGCTGGTTTTCCCAAAGGTGAGCACAGCAGAAGCTTCAGCCCGTGAGTCTTCCACAGAAAGAGGCATCAGGAGGAAGGAACACCCCCCCCAAAATGAGCAAAGCAGCTCTCTGCTCCCCAGAGGGTCAAACCCTGCGAGGTGCAAAGGCAGTGTAAGGAACAGAATGATTTTGTTTTCCAACTTTAACAGCTTGTTTTATCTACGTGGATAATTAGCAGAAACAAAATGAAAATACAGCTCCCTGACTCTACCCTGTGCAGAGAACGGGAGCTGTCCCTGCAGATGCCTTCCCTGTGTTTCCTCTAATTGAGCTGGCAGCCTCCTTTGGGCCGGCTCCAGGGAGCAGCTTTGGGAGAGCTCGGATGAGTCCCGGCAGGAGGACTCTGCTGCATCTCCAGGGGTGGATGGGAAAGGAGCCCTGGGGAGGGACTGTGCCATCAGGATGAGGCCGTGCAGCACAGAGGGGCAAAGCAGCCAAAACCTCTGTGTTTGAGATGGGTCCTGCTTTGAGTTTCACAGCTGAGCTCTCCCCCTGCAGAGCCACAAGGCCACAGAGGCACCTTCCCAGTGCCCCATCCCTGGAAGTGTCCAAGGGGAGGTTGGAGACACCTGGGGTAGTGGAAGGTGTCCCTGCCCATGGCAGGGGTGGAACAAGATGAGCTTTAAAGTCCCTCCCAACCCAAACCATTCTGGGCTTCCATGAGATCCCACCTGCACAGCCCGGGAGGGCAGGAGCCAGGGCCAGCACTGATCCTACAGAACTGGAGTTAATGGTCCTTTGGAGCAGACTGGATGTGTGTAACAAACTTCCTGAGGAGGGACAGGCCCTGATCTCTGCTCTGGGGGGACCAGGGACAGGAGCCAGGGAATGGCTGGAGCTGGGTCAGGGCAGGGGCAGGTTGGATCTCAGGACAAGGTTCTTCTTCCCCCAGAGGGTGGTTGGGCAGTGCCCAGGCTCCCCAGGGCAGTGGGCACAGCCCCAAGGCTGCCAGAGCTGCAGGAGGGTTGGGATGATCCTCTGAGGACAGGGGGTGACTCTTGGGGATGGGCCTGTGCAGGGCTGAGGGTAGGACTGGGATGATCCTCGTGGATCCCTTCCAGCTCAGCACATTCTCATTCTGTGACTGTTATTTCTAGGCCCACCAGTCCATCCCTAGACCTTGCTGACCTTTTTCGGAGTTATCTCCAACCTCCAAACTCTCCTGAATCCCTGGCCCTTGGCTGACACTCTCCACAGCTCTGATCCCTCCTTCTCTGCAGGGATTCACCTCCCAAACCTCTGCCCTCCAGCCCCTGCTCTCCCCAGCCCTTGGCTCGGCTCCGTGTGGCAGCAGCCAGTGAGTGAATTTCGATGCTCAGGGAACATGACAACTGTGCATCTTCATCAAGGCTGAATAATGGGCCCCCAGAGGCCACGTTCTCATCTTCTGCTTCATCCCCTGTTCACATGGGCAACTGCATGTGAAAGTGCTATGAGAGATTTATAAACCAATATTGCCTTGCCCATCAAAAGCCATGAGTCATGTAATTTTTAAAAGCTACAAGGTTCACCTTTGTATCTGTCTCAAGCTAATTGCCTTTTAAAAAAAGGAAGAAGCAGATTCATTAGGTTCCTTTAATTGCCCGCGGGGCTGGGTATGCTGTGAGGGAGAATTTAATTTAGCAGGAGATGGTTTTCATTAGGGGATAAAGGAGGAGAGAGAAAAAGTGTTGTGGGTTGTTCTGTCCCTGAACAAAACAACGTTTTGTGAAAGCTTTGGAGGGCGTGGGGTTGGGCTGCCGGGGGTTGAAGTGACCTGAAACGCTCATTCATCACCCTGCCCTGCAGAGCTGCTGTTCCCTCTGCATCCCAGTGGAAGTGCAGAGTGAGACCTGATGGCTGCAGGGGCTGGAAATCCTTTGGGTATCAGCCGAGCAGGAGTGGAAGGTCCGGTGTGAGCCTTTGTGCTGAGGGGCTCTGAGTGCCAACATCCCCAAACAGGGAGGATCGTGTCCTTCTGCCCCAGAAAGGCTGCCCAGCTCCTGGGCTGGGCAGGGAGGGCTCGATGCCACCACAGAGGCATCCAGCACTTCAGGGCCACTGAGGAGCAGGAGGTTTGACTCACTCACCCAAAGCTGCCCTACAGGAATAGTGCTCACCAGGAATATCCCATCTGTCCCTGCCCTCTGGCAGTGGGAAGCCATTCCCTGTGTCCTGTCCCTCCAGCCCTTGTCCCCAGTCCCTCTCCAGCTCTCCTGGAGCCCCTTTAGGCTCTGCAAGGGACTCCAAGGTCTCCCTGGATCCTTCTCCTCTCCAGGTGAGCACCCCCAGCTCTCCCAGCCTGGCTCCAGAGCAGAGGGGCTCCAGCCCTTGGAGCATCTCTGGGGCCTCCTCTGGACTCTCTGCAGCAGCTCCAAATCCTTGTGCTGTTGTTGCCAGGGCTGGAGCAGCTCTGCAGGTGGGAAGAGAAGAGGAGGGAGAAACAAGAGGATGCTTTATATCCCTGCCTTCCATAGCAGGGAATATTTTTAAGGACAGAGCTGTCAGGGAGTTCTCCTTCTTGTCCCCCTTTCTCCCTCCCTTCTTCCCTCCCTTTGCTCTGTCACCTCCCAGCCCTGTGGCACTGCAGGTGACCTTTCAGGGAGGCACTTTCCTGCAATCCCAGTGGAGTCTCTAAACCTGACAGCACGGAGAGAAACCGCTGGAGGTAACTTAACTCCCAATCTTCTTTGAGGATTACACTCCACAGGAGAGCTCCTCCTGCTCTCCACTTCTGAGGGAATCTGCAGGCTGCCTCCAGCCTCCTGCCAACAACTGGGATTTGTAGGCAAAATATTACTTTAGGCAAGTTTGCTTATACTTGTGGTTTAAACTTATTATTTAAAAATGGTTCCGTGGAGTTTTTTATCACCAAAGGAGGGTGATGAGCGGGCAGAGGTAGGTGCTTTATCTACCCAATTAATGAGATTAGTCCCATTGATTTTAATGGGGGCGATTCACTGGCTTGGAGATGAAACAGCAGCTTATTTATCTGCTGGATCACATCCAGACAATGCAGCATCTTCCAGGACCAGGCCCTTAAATTTCACATCTAGCGACAGTCAGTGCAGCAACCCTTCAGCACTGCTGGTCTTGCGATTATGTTGGGGGGTTTTATTGCTATTATTTTAGGCAGAATGCCCAAGAGGGAACAATATGATTAATATTTAGGGAAGAAATCCAGAACTAATGGTCCCCACGAGCCTGGGGCCAGGGAAGCTGATGGCTCAGTTTTCTGGGTAGCCAGGTGGAACTGCTGATTTCTGAGCTGCACTTTGGATCCGCTGCCAGCAACATCCAGGGATGGACTGGAGGGCCCAGAAATAGTAATTGTTTACACACACAGCTCATCACTCGGCTGAAAGGGACTATTAACCCTGATTCTACAGGGTCAATGCTGGCCCTGGGTCCTGCCTTCCAGGGTGTGCAGATGTGATCTCACACAGTCACAGGCTGGTTTAAGTTGGAAGGGAACTTAACGCTCATCCTGTTCCACTCCATGCCATGGGCAGAGACACGTTCCACTGGCCCAGGCTGCTCCAACCTGCCCTTGGACGCTTCCAGGGATGGGGCAGCCACAGCTGCTCTGGGAAACCTGGGCCAGGGCCTCCCCACCCTCCCAGCCAGGAATTCCTGCCCAATCTCCCATCTGTCCCTGCCCTCTGGCAGTGGGAAGCCATTCCCTGTGTCCTGTCCCTCCAGCCCTTGTCCCCAGTCCCTCTCCAGCTCTCCTGGAGCCCCTTTAGGCTCTGCAAGGGGCTCCAAGGTCTCCCTGGATCCTTCTCCTCTCCAGGTGAACACCCCCAGCTCTCCCAGCCTGGCTCCAGAGCAGAGGGGCTCCAGCCCTTGGAGCATCTCCGGGGCCTCCTCTGGACTCTCTCCAGCAGCTCCAAATCCTTGTGCTGTTGTTCCCAGGGCTGGAGCAGCTCTGCAGGTGAGGTCTGATCTGAGGGGGCAAAGGGGCAGAATCTCTCCTCCCCTGCTGCCCTCACTTGAGGGGTCAGCCCAGGATGCCAACAGATTCCCCCTTGATTTGTACCCCACTTATCCCCAAGCAGGACCCTTTTACCTCCACAAAAGGTGCTGTGAGCCCAAACCGAGCTCAGGCTGCCCTGTACCACAGCAGATACCAACCCTCAGCTCACCAAGGTGTGCCAGGCGGGTCCCTTTTCCCTGCCAGGGACAGCTGGACACGGACCCAGGAGCCGCCAAGGGCCCCTCCCGGGGATGGTGCTGAGCTGCCTCCAGCACCCCCTGCCCCGCTCCCGTGGGCTGGCGGGGATGTGGCAGCACTTGGCAGCATCTGGTGCCCTCCCCTGGCCCCGTGTCGCACTGCTCGTGCCCGATGTCCTTGTCCTGCCTCCACTGCCCCGGTCTCGGGGGCTTCCGGCAGAGCCAAGAGGGGAAAAGCTGCTCCTTGCCCCGCGATTTCAATATCTGTGGGTTTTTCCTCCTTGTGACCAGTTCAGGACCCTGGAGAGCCCATCTCCAGCTTACATTTATCTCCCAACTTTTTGTATTAATTTCTCCTTCCATTGTTACCTTTCTTCTTCTTCTTTCCCCTCCGTGTCTTGGTTTAAACCCTCCCTCTTTCAGCGAAGCCAAAGATCAGGAGTTTTTTTAAGAAACAACCTCCTGACACCCCTCCCACGGGCGCTGCCGGGAGCTGCAGTGAGGCCCCAATCTCCCTGTCAGACACTCCCCACCAGACATCATCACATTGGAGGGAACACGGAGCTGTTCCCGAGGACAGGGATCCATCCTGCCCTGTGCTCAGCCTCACTCCTGGCCCCGGAGCTGCTCCCAGATCCTTCAGTGCTCTCCCTGCCTCCAGGACAAGTTGGAGTTCAGCTCCATCAGGGGAGACAACTGGGAGGAACCTCACGCTTCCCTGGAGTGGGACATTCCGTGGGTCCCTTCCAACTCATAATATTCTGTGGTTCTGTGTGATTCTGTGATTCCATGCTCGGGGAAAGGTTTGGGTTGGGAAAGGCTTCCCAGAGCGTTTCCTGTGCTCACTCCTGGTCGCTCTGCTGTTCCATCTCCTGTGGCCACTTTCTGCTGCCCGTCACAAAAGGCAGGACATTGTTTTTTTAAGGGGACATTGGCAGTTTGTAAGGTTTTTAAATTGTCTCTCAGTTTGTTTGTAGTTTTCAATACTTTTTTTTGCTGGTTCCTTGTGGGAATGTTGGGAGCCAGAACAGCCAGTCCTCATCCAGCTATCAAACCGCAGGATCCTGGAGTATCCTGAGCTGGAAGGGACCCCCAAGGATCATCCAGTCCAAGCCCTGGCCCTGCCCAGACACCCCAACAATCCCCCCCTGTCCCTCAGAGCGTTGTCCAAACCCTCCTGGAGCTCTGGCAGCCTTGGGGCTGGGACCAAACCCTGGGGAGCCTGTTCAGTGCCCGACCACCCTCTGGGGGAAGAACCTTTCCCTGAGATCCATCCCAAGCCCTGACACAGCTCCAGCCCTTCCCTGGGCTCCTGTCCCTGCTCCCAGAGCAGAGCTCAGCCCCTGCCCCTCCGCCTGGAGCTGAGGAACAATCCATGTTCCCCCAGAGAGGCCAGAAACGAGCCCTGTAACAGCTGAATGACCTGGAGGGACCTTGTTGGCCCTTTGTATTTGTAAATAAATGTTCAGTTGCTGCCTCAGGAGAACTGGGCAGTTTGTGGGTGAGAACAGGAGCTGCTTTGGGACTGTTGGAGGTGCAGACCCAGAGTGACAAGGGGCACGTCAACATCCACAGGGCTCTGCCCTGTTTTGGCTGAACCTGCTCCTCTGGGACTTGTAAAATCTTTCCACAGCAGTGGAGAAAGGGCAGGTTCCACTCTCAGCTGTGCAGCTCCCAGCAGAGTCGGATCCCACGGGAATACAATCGATCCTTCGTGCACAGGGGTTTGGAAAGGGAGAGCAAAGTTTTGGTATTTTGTTTGAGTGCAATGAGACAAGGTGGTCTTACATTATTCATTGGCCCCTCCTGGCAGTGCACACCACGCAGGAGATTAGTCTCCGCTTTGCTTTAAATTCTGAGTCTGCCTATGCAAGGGGAATTATGATGAGACTCTTGTAAATGTTCAGAAAGGAATGTCTTTAACACTAATTAAACCTATTTATCTTTCACACTTAGAGCAGTTAACAGCCCAGTGAAAGGTATCACCATAACACAGGGTGTTTATTTATCAAAGGATTTTCCTGAATGTAACGGGCCTCTCCTTCACAAATTCTGTGATGAAAGAGCAGATGGCACACGGAGATAAAAAAAGCCTGACTGTTGCCCTGGCTGTGATCTCAGGAGTGAGGCAGCTCAGCTGAACACCAGCATTAATATTTAAGGGGAGAGCAAGGCTCCATCAGGACACGGGGCTGCCTCCTGCACAACGGTGCGGTGAGAATCATGGAATGCTTGGGGTTGGAGGGATGATAAAGGTCATCTATTCCACCCCCTGCCATGGGCAGGGACACCTCCCACTGTCCCAGGCTGCTCCAACATGGCCTTGGACACTTCCAGGGATGGGGCAGCCACAGCTGCTCTGGGAAACCTGTGCCAGGGCCTCCCCACCCTCACAAACAGGAATTCCTTCCCCATATCCCATCTGTCCCTGCCCTCCTAAGGACAGGGCTGTGTCTCCTGTGGTGTCTCAGCAGGACAGGCAGCCCCACACCAGCCGGACACTCAAGTGACCACCAAAATGTGAGGGGACACAAGAATCACCTCCATGTGTCAGAACACACAGAGTGGGTGCAGCCTGCGGTGGTGGAAGGGTGAAATGAGCCTTTCCCACACGTAGGGATGTCCAAAATTGTGGGATCTGTCCCGGGAACAGCTGCAGCAACTGCTCCAACCAGCCGGGCTGCAGAGGACAGGGCGCAGGGGTCAGTGCCCATGTCCTGGCACACAGGGCTCAGTGTCACACAGGACAGTCCCAGCAGACCCTTCTCCTGGATCCCAAGGTCCAAATATCCGAGGCTGTGAACCTTATTGCAGGTCTTTCCAAGGACGTGGAACCAACAACATCTGACTCAAGAGCCCGGAGCAGAGGTGACCTCTGCTGACAGAAGTGCTGAGTGAGGCAGGAGCGTGGCTGCACTGTCACCTTTGTCATTCTGCAGCCCCATCCGAGAGCTCTGAGCACCCAGGGGAGGCCAGGCGGCAGCTAAGTCAGCAAATGAAAAGGGGCATTTTCTTTGTTCCCTTCGTGCCAACGTCTCCACTCAGCTGTTTTTTTTTTTTAACAAGGACACAAGTTTTTGAGAGATGAAAGTGGAGACTTCCAAACCATGGATGTGGCTGGAGGGGATGGGCTGATTGCTGCAGTGTTCCTGCTGACGTGGGCAGGACAGGGGGTCCAGAGGGAAAAGGAGATGAAAGGCAGTGCTGGGGAGCAGGGGGGAGCTGCAGTGTCCCTGGGGAAGCAGAGGAGTTGAAAGCAATGAGAGAGGAGGAAGCTGGATGTTCCAGGAGGAGCCTGAACTTTGGTGTCAGGAGCAGTTCAGGGCTCATGTGGGAGAGGTTTTGTAAAATTTAGTCTCTGAAAAAAAGAAGAAAAAGAAAAAGAAGAAAAAAAAAAGAAGAAAAAGAAGAAAAGCCAGTGATGGATCAGAAATGATGGGAACACAGGCAGTGACTGATCATTTTTAGGGAAAGGGAGTCAGGAGAGTGTGTGCTGGACTGGGACCATCAGGCCACACCAAGGAGTGTCAGAAGATGAAACTAAAAGACTGAATGTGCTGCAGATACCCCCGTGTCCAGCTGGAAATGGGAACAGAATGGTTTGGTGCCTTTCCCTGGCCCAACCTGTGCTGGGAGGTCTCACCAAGACCATCCCTTTAGATACACAGAGGTGACCTTTCCATCCTTGAGCCTCTGGACCAGTTAGTCTGAGAAAACCTGACTTGGTTTGTAAAGACAAAGTGTCCTCTGCCCACACGAAAGCAAGAGGCTGTAAAACCAGGAACACGCTATTTTCAGAGAATGTACCTTTATCTGCTTTTATTTATCCAGGGTGTTGATCTCCAAACCTCAAGAGCCACACTGGCTGCTCACCATGAAGCTGCTAATCCTTCTGGAGTGCCTGGGAATGACTTGTCCTTACGTTGTGAGACCACAGGATAATTTTAGCCAGAATTTAATGCAAATGGTGGGATTTGTTTAGCACGAGCTCAGAAGGTTCACTTTCCCTGCCATGGCTTTGGTTTTGGGTTTTTTCCCTGAAACAAAAGGCTGCATTTACCTTGGGGTGTCATTTTCTGGGGATGGAGTTTGTCATTTTTTTGTTCTGCTAAACTCCACACTGATCGAGTGTCAGGTTCTTGTCTTGAGATCATCGCCGTGACAAACTGACACAGCTCTCAGGGCTCTTGTCAAAATCCATCTGGACTTTTTGCACTTGCACAGAGTGTTCCAAATACTGACTTTGTTCCAAGAGAAAAAGAGAGAGAAAGAAAAAGAAAGAAAGGGAAGAAATAAAAGAAAGGGAGGGAGGGAGGGAGGAAGGAGGGA
>WEKX01026230.1:140391-159538 GCA_013390025.1 Pitta sordida
AGGAAGGAAGGAAGGAAGGAAGGAAGGAAGGAAGGAAGGAAGGAAGGAAGGAAGGAAGGAAGGAAGGAAGGAAGGAAAAGAAAAAGAAAGAATGATTCTTGTTTCTGCATTGAAGGAACATGTCAGGAGATGGATCCTGCCTTTATTACATTGATATTATAAAGAAGAGGTTTCAGGAATTCCAGCTGAACCTCAGCTCCAAAGGCAGCCCAGCTCTCTGTAGGGGCAGGAGGGGATTATTCCCCAAGGCAACATCACATTTTCAGGGGATGTGTCAGATGTTTTCATGAACTTTTCAGGCCTGATCCTTGTGGCTCTGGATGATTATGCAATGCTACAGCATCATGAACAAGGAGGGAAAGGACTGACAGAAGTGGAATTGCAGCTCTGGAGAGAAGGAATTGGGGGTGTTGGCGGATGAGAAGCTTGACATGTCTTGGCCAGGTGGGTTTACAGCCCCTCTGTGCTGGGCTGAACCACAAGGTGTGACCAGCGGGTCAAGGGAGGGGATTCTGACCCTCAACTCTCTTGTCATGAGATGCCCTGCCCAGAGCTGCCTCCAGCCCTGGGAACAACAGCACAAGGATTTGGAGCTGCTGGAGAGAGTCCAGAGGAGGCCCTGGAGATGCTCCAAGGGCTGGAGCCCCTCTGCTCTGGAGCCAGGCTGGGAGAGCTGGGGGTGCTCACCTGGAGAGGAGAAGGATCCAGGGAGCCCCTTGCAGAGCCTAAAGGGGCTCCAGGAGAGCTGGAGAGGGACTGGGGACAAGGGCTGGAGGGACAGGACACAGGGAATGGCTTCCCACTGCCAGAGGGCAGGGACAGATGGGAGATTGGGCAGGAATTCCTCCCTGTGAGGGTGGTCAGGGGCTGGCACAGGTTTCCCAGAGCAGCTGTGGCTGCCCCATCCCTGGAAGTGTCCAAGGGCAGGTTGGAGCAACTTGAGATAGTGGAAGGGGGTGGCACTGGATGATCTTTAATGTCCCTTTCAACCCAAAGCAATCTGTGCTCCTGTGAAATTCCCTGAAGGTTGGCTTTGATTCCAGCAGTATTTCCATCCTGGCCAGGCTGCAGCTTGGCTCAGTTTGCAGCAGACAAATGTTCAGGGACAATGGGAGCAGGGGCTGCAGACAAGGATGTGTCAGGTACCGAGACATGGCAACCACACAGGGACTGGCCGCTGCTTTCCCCCCACCACTGAAGGTACATTGGGCTTGCTCACCTTCCAGCAGAGCTTTGGGTGGCCAGGGGGGATGATGTCTGTCAGGATGGAAGGTGTAGGAAGTGGAGCACAAACCTCTGAGCCTCCTCTCCCATGGCCCAGGTCCCCATGGCTGTAAATCTCCTGCTCTCAGCAGCAGTTGATGACACGAAGCTCATCCAAGTGCAAACACAGGTGGCTGCAGGATTTCCTGAGCCTTCTGCTCTGCTCTGACACTCCAGGCTAAGCAAACTTCTGTCCACCACAACCATTTCAACACTTCTGGTTCCGCCTGGGGATGAAGTTCAGGTGGAGGTGCTGAAACTGGCACTTTGCCCTTCCTGGAGAACAAGACACTTCCGCTGTTGGAATAAGATCATTTTTTTCACATCTGGCCTTTCTTTTGCTCCTACTCCATCCTTTTCTCTGGGAAGTGAATGAAAGGAACCTCTCCTTATAGGGCTGATGTGCAGCTCACAATGTACATTGAATTACAGAATGGTTTGGGTTGGAAGGGATCCTAAAGCCCATCCAGTGCCACCCCCTGCCATGGGCAGGGACACCTTCCACTGTCCCAGGCTGCTCCAACCTGGCCTTGGACACTTCCAGGCATGGGGCAGCCACAGCTGCTCTGGGAAACCTGTGCCAGGGCCTCCCCAGTCTCCACATAAAAACCTTCTTCCTTATATTTAATTGACTTTCTTTTAGTTACATGGGCTTAGGAGCTCACCCCTTGGGATAATGGAAACCAGCTTGAGTTTCAGGAAGGCAAAGGCATCTTCCCTTTTCAGCTCCTCAGACAGCTCAGGAAACAACCTGATAAATTATATCCCACAGCAGAGTCACACAGAAACCTTCTGGGACAAAGTTCTGAGCAAGTTCCAGGTAGGGAGACACTGAGATGAGCCTTTGATAATTGGTGTAAAATTTCCTTGCTGAGCTCTTGTTCTAATTAGGTTCATTACAGAAAGGGTGTGACACTCTCTGTCTCTTCACCCTCGTCTGCTTGGCTCAGTACAAACACAAAATTCATTAGCTCGACTGAGAAAAGCTTTTAAAAATTCCCATAATTCAATTAGACCATCAAAAAGATGATCTAAGCATGTCAGTTCAATTATTCAGACTGGGGCAAGCTGACAATCTTTCATGTTACCTAAACTGTGCCAGACCTCCAGGAGCGATCCCTCAGAGATTCCTCCAGGCTTTATTCTTGCTTTCCAATTTAATTAGTGGGACTTTTTTGATAAGAACATTCTCTGTGTCTGATCTCATAGAGTTAAAGAACTATTAAATTTGGGAAAGATCTCCAAGATCATTGAGTCCAACTTTTGGCCAAATCCCACCAACCCACTAAACCATACCATGAAGTGCCATAACTGCTCATTTTTTGAGCACTTCCAGGAATGGAGGATCCACCATTTCCCTGGGCAGCCCATCCCAATGCCTGACCACTGTTCCAGTGAGGGAATTCTTAGAATATGAAAGAATATCAACCAGAAGGTGCAAAGGTCTCCTGGACACCCCAGACTATTCCCCAGGGCAGGAGCAGATGTGGTGTGGGCTGGAGCTGCTGCAGGTGGGGATTCACACAACAGAGCCTGACATCAGATCTGGGCACACAATCCCTGTGCCCTCCCATGGAGTTGCCTTTTGGCAGAGGCCCCTCTGTCCAATTTGTCTTGGCATTGTGAGATTTCACTGTGGTGATGCCTCTGTGTTCCCTTTTCCTGCTGCTCCTGCTCATTTTTAGGCTCCTCCATCCCCAGGGCATTCCACTGTCCTTCCACGTGATCCCACAAACCCAAATGCAAGAGGACAGGATTTCCCACAATTTGCTTCTCTGGCAATTCAACTATTTATTACATAGGGCTGAAAAAAGTAAAGAGTATTTTGTGCACTGGGAAAGCAGTCACTGCTCATCCTCCTGCAGCCTTTGATCATCAATGAAAGAGTGCTGTGAAGGACATGGAAGGCATTGAGATACTGGCTGCAGGTTAGAAAGTTAAAATTATGGTGGAAGACCCTCAGGTTGGTGATGGCTGGACATGGAGTGAAGTGATTTTGCTCATTTATTGAAGAGGAAAAGAAAATGTGCAGTAGTTTTACAGCAACTTCTGGCCAAAGTGTGCTGCTGAAACTATTCATGTTTTAAAGAGTTGCCTTGTCTTCCTAGGATGATTATTTTGGGAAGAATAAAGGGGGAAAAGAGGTATAAGAAGGTACTGAAATATAAGAAATCCTGGTGAACTTAAACTGGCAGCCACCCCTGGGCCAGGAAACCCAATTCCACCTCTGCAAAAGGAAAGGGAAGAGATGAATGTGATGAAAGAGACCCCCAAGGATCATCAATCCAACCCCTGGCCCTGCCCAGACACCCCAACAATCCCCCCCTGTCCCTCAGAGCGTTGTCCAAACCCTCCTGGAGCTCTGGCAGCCTTGGGGCCGGGACCAAACCCTGGGGAGCCTGTTCAGTGCCCGACCACCCTCTGGGGGAAGAACCTTTCCCTGAGACCAACCTCAACCTGCCCCACCTCAGTGCCAATGGGGTCACTGGAGTCACGGGGAGATCAGGATTTGCACGTCCCCTTCTAACTCTTCCCCTTCAGCAGAAGGGGTTACAAACCCTTTTCCCCCAGCCCTGCTGTGTCTCATTCCTGACTCCCACCCTCCCCCATCAGTCCCACACTTTGGGGTGAAGGTGTGTTAACACCCAGCTCTCCAAAAAGCTCTTACCCAGAGCAAGGTGTCCCCGCTCGTCCCTCTGAAGTTGCCCGGCAGTCAACACACTCTGAGAACAAAACCAGCGAAACCAGTGGGTGAAGGGTGTTCAGACGAGCCTTTCAACCTGAAACCTCTCCCTGAAGCCACCCCAAAGATACAGAGAGTTGAGCCCTGGCCAAACAGAGCTCTGAGCACACCCCAGGCCCTGCTCTTGGCCATTGTTCTCGGGTGTGTCCCAGCTGGCAGCAGCGATGGGATCCGAGGAGGACGGGGCATCCCAGAGGGAGCTGGAGGAGCCATTGTTTGTACTCCTGTTTGCTCACCTAGTCTTGGAGATCTCCCAAAACCTCTCACTTCAGCAAAGGATAAAAGTGACAGGGGCTCAAGGAATCCTGATGAACACAAGACATGGCAACCATGAGCTGAGTCCTCCCCACAGGATGTAAATCCGCTCAGTCTGAGGATCCAGGACACCACAAGGACAGTTTTGCTGCCTTTGCTTTGTTCCAGGGACCAGTGATGAGGAGATGGAGGCTCAGATAAGATAGGAATGATGTGGTGGGGCTAAAAAACTGAACAGTAAAAAATTCTCAGTGGTTAGAAATTAGTCATAGAATCATTGTAGAGTCATGGAATAGTTTGGGTTGGAAGGGACCTGAAGGATGACCTCAGTCCAATCTCCTGGGCAGGGACACCTTCCACTGTCCCAGGCTGCTCCAACCTGGCCTTGGACACTTCCAGGGATGGGGCAGCCACAGCTGCTCTGGGAAACCTGTGCCGGGGCCTCCCCACCCTCCCAGCCAGGAATTCCTGCCCAATTTCCCATCTGTCCCTGCCCTCTGGCAGTGGGAAGCCATTCCCTGTGTCCTGTCCCTCCAGCCCTTGTCCCCAGTCCCTCTCCAGCTCTCCTGGAGCCCCTTTAGGCTCTGCAAGGGGCTCCAAGGTCTCCCTGGATCCTTCTCCTCTCCAGACTGAAAGTCTGAACTCTCTCAGCCTGTTTTCAAGAGATAATCAAGAGATAAATCCCAAGAATTATGAGGCAAACTTTCACCACAGAGATTAGCAGCTCTACAGCCAACAATTCATGCAGGAGACAGAACTACTGCACACATTTAGTGATGATCTCTAAAAGACAGTGAACAGTGGATGCTGGAAAATGATGACTTACAGGAAATGCTTTAGATGTGAGAGGATTTTGAATAATCATGGATATGAAAGGATTTTGAGGAACTTTGAAAGGACAGGAAAAAAAAGAGCAGCTGGGCAATAGGGTGGCAGATTAAAGTCAGTGCAATGTGATGCATATAGGAAGGGAGAGTTTGAAGTATTCCTGGTTTTCATGCCTTGGAAATCCACCCAAAGGCCTTGGTGTCACTGCAAAGAGCTCATTAAGAAGCATCTGCTCAGCAAAGTGTTCTGACCAGCAAAGCAGGATATTTAAGAATGAGGTTTAGGTAATGATGCAAATATTAGAGAGCCATATATTACATTAGTGATGATCCCTCCTCATCTCAAACAGTGTGTTCAATCAGTTCCTCTCCCCTCGTTTGGCAATCGTAAATCAAGTCCAAAGAGTCAAAAATAAACACTAAAGACTTGGGGAGATTTCCATATGAAAAGAGCCTGCTTGGACTATTCCAGCTTCAGAGAAGAAATTTCTAAAGGGAAAAACAGAATTTCATTCATTAATGAATGGGATGGGAGATTTTAAAAATTATCTTCCCAGATGTTCTGCTACAAGAACGAGACACTGAGAGAAATTCAAATAACCCTTTTATGCCAAACACCATTAAAACTCAGATGAAGAACTTCTGATCTGGAAACTCATTAACGTCGTAGTTTGTGCCCAGGAACTCCAAGGATTCCAGGAAGAGTTTCCTCCTCCTCCTTCTCCTCCTCTCACAGACACTTTCACCCAGATAACGTCAGTTCTCACAAGCTCTTGTTGAATTCTCCGTCCTCTGAGTGAGCCCAAGGTTATTTCTTGAGCCAGAGCTCCCACTTCCAACGTGCCACTGGAACTGGGATTTTAGACAACTCATTTCCTGAGTGAACACAATTTCCATGTGATGTTTTCACGCGTGTGGAGTGTCATTAATATAACGAGAGATTAACACGAAGGAGGAAAAGGGAAATGAAAAGTTTCCCTCTGGAGACCAGCCCTGAGAGGAGCCACTCCCTGCGCCTTGTCCCAGGATGTGTGGCTGAGCACTGACATCTTTAATAGATGAAGTCATGAATCTAAATATTATCTGAGCTTAGAAAAATAAAAGTTCCCTCTCAGTGAAACCAATTTTCAAGCAAGGGAAAGGGAACCAATAATCTCAGATGAGGATGTTGCTGGGAACTCCTGCTAAGGACACTCGTGACACCAAATTCTCTCTTTTTTTCATCAAGTTTTCAAAGTTTAAAAAAAAAAGTGCTGATAAATTCTTTCTATCTGACACTCTCTCCGTGATGTTTTAGAGCTTTCAGAAATTATTTTTGAACACTTGGCGCTACCCAATCAAAGGTTGGGGTTTGAAATGTTTAGTGCATTAAAACGACACCTACGTGAATATTGAAATGTCTCTTTCCTTGGAAGTTCTGTGATTTCAGACTCAATTTTCATTCCAGCATGGAGTGAAATGTCATATTTAGAAATTCAGCACAAAACAAGATGTTTAACGAGTTCTTAAAAGTTCCTTGAAGCACTCTGTTGTCATTTTGACAGGCCTCTTTGATATCCTTATTGTCATTTATTACATCAAGTAATAATTTCCATGGCAAAAATTATTTTGAAAGGAGAATTGGAAAAGTGAAGTGCTTGTCATTTTAAAATGGAACATTTCGGCCTTATTTGCATGTTTGACTTCGCATTCAGAAGACAATGGGCAGAAACCAACACAATCCTGCTGAAAGCTGAGATTTCAATCAAGCACCAGCTCTTTTAAGAGGAAAGAGAAGAGAAAATGATGCCCAGCTCCAGAAGGACTCAGGAGTGGCTCATTCCTGGCCTGATCCCACTTGGAGACTCCTGCAATCCTTTGCCTTGGCTTCGCTGTCACCTCAACAAAAGGGGCACAAACACTCCTTGGGGTCAGGGAGGGGACATTCACCTCAAACCTGACATATATTAAATAACCCCCAAAGGTCCCCAGGTTTGAGGACCTCAGGGAGCCTTGAGCTGGATGGGCCTGGGGAATGGAACAGCTCTTGCTCTTGGCAGGATGTTTTGGGGTGCCTGGGGAAGGGGTGGAAGGTTTCAATCTGCTCCCATCAGGGCTGGCCGGGTCCCTGATAGAAGAAAACCTCAAAAACCCACTTTAATGTTATACGTTCCCCCTACCAGCTCTTGCTGTTCTGTTCAGACACCTCTGGTGTGACAAACAGCTGTTTCCTTGAGCTCATTGTAGTCACAGCTCCGTTTTTAAGACCTGTGCTGCCCTAATTAAACAGCTGGAAAAGAAATGTGTACACCAAGAAGATCCTTGAACCAGTGACATTTTCAGCTTAATAAATCACAGAATCACAGAATACTACGAGTTGAAAGGGACCCACAAGGATCATCTAGTCCAACTCACCATCTAACACCCGTACAGAGACCGAAAGCACATTCCAGGGTGGTGAACATAAACCCAGTTCCCTCACAGGCTCACAGGCACTCTGAGCCAGGAGGGACCCACAGGAGCATCCAGCCCTACACCCCCCAGCTAGACCATGTCACTGAGCTCCTCATCCANTCCAGCCACTCCCCCCCCAGCCCATAGTGATACATGGGGTTGTTATGGCCAAAGTGAAGAACCAGCACTTGGACTTGTTAAATCTCATATTATTGGAGTCTGCCCATCTCTCCAGCCTGTCAAGGTCCCTCTGAAGGGGGCCCTCCCACCCTCCGGCAGTAGGCTTTTCCTGATCCCGCTTTCCAGCTTCACCACTGTGCTGTGCGAGATCACTCCTGTTGCAATTGTGCTGGAAAACACCCACCCAGATTATTTCTACATAAATGGGGTGTCGGGGCCTTGCAGGCTCCCAACCCAGCAGGAGTTTGCTGAATTATTTGGAGAACTAAATTCCCACAAATACCTGCCTGTAACCCCTCAGATGATGTCTTTTGCTATTGCTGCCCCAAATGCTGCATGAGCAAGACCATGGTAGAGGAGAACAACTGGAATCCTCCCAGGTGAGGTTTCCCAGCACCAAAACATCTGGACAAGGAGCACAGACCTTCTGTGGGCAACTCCTGGCAGAGGAAGGGTCCACACATAGAAGGGCACGTGGTGACCAGGGCCAGGAGCCCAGGGAAGGGCTGGAGCTGTGTCAGGGGGTTGGGATGGATCTCAGGAAAAGGTTCTTCCCCCAGAGGGGGACAGAGGAATGGGCAGGAGCACATTCACTGTTCCAGGGGTGTCTACAAGGAGATGCAGGAACCCAAACCTCAGGCCATAAACCATGAGGGCAGTGGCACCGACACAGTGACATTGGTGCTGTTCTCTCCCACTGCTTGGAGCAGCTCCGGGAAATCTCGAGCTGGTTTTGCTGATGGAGAGCAAAAAGGGTGACGAATAAACCCCGCTGTGGCAGGTGAGAGCTGGGTGCAGGACGGGGAATCTGCTCTGCCTTTAATTTAAACTGAGCCAGTTTAAATGAATTTCACGCTTACAGGTGAATAAACAAAACACCCGCAAATCCTCTGCGAGGCAGCAGCGCCTGCTAACACACCCACAGTTTGGGTAAAGATCTGCTAATGGATCCCTGTGCTTCTTTAGAGGAGGTCCCAACCAGGGAATCCCTCAGGCTCCTGCAAGAAGAAAACACCCCCAGCGACCTGCAGCAAACCCCACACCAGGAGACACGAATGACCAAAAGAGAAAAGCCCTTCTAAGGAATGCAATGCCAGAAATGCAGGTTTACAGGCTCCACACAGAGCCCTGAACGTTTGACCTTCACGTTAATGTTCTTCACCACACCCCAAGTGCAGGAGCATCCAGTAGAACCTCATGCCTCAGGCGCTGCTGTTCTCTCAGTGTTCTTCCCCTCTCCATCGGCTCTTTCCTTTTGTTGCCTTTTGTCTTCCCAAACCTTCCTGTCCTCCTTTCCCTCTTAACCATTTCATTGCTGCGGAGTGTGAAGCGCCATGGTCAGACCAGGCCTGAAATGTCAATGTTTGTAAAACACAGAAGTGTCTTAGTCTGGGTTTCACAGAATCACAGGATCATGACGGTTGGAAAAGGCCTCCAACATGATCAAAACCTTAACCAAATCTCACCAATCCCAACTAAACCATATTGCCATATATTCATTTTTGGAACACTTCCAGGGATGGTTGCACCACCACTTCCCTAATGACATTATTCCAATGCTTGAGCACATTTTCACTGAAGAAATCTTTCCTGCTATCCGGCCTGAAACTCCCCTGGCACAGCTTGAGGCCATTTCCAGTGTCTGCAGCAGAGAAAAGAGGGGACACTTACAAAACTGAGAGCCTGAGCTCATGGATAGACACATGTTCCCTGGAGCTCTGCTGGGGATCCTTGACAGCAGAACTGGAAGAGCCTTGAAGGTCCATTGCCTTCAGTCACATTTCTAGGAGGGATCCTCCAACACATCCTCCCCCTCAGGTGCTTTAAGGAGAGTTTTCTGGATGCCAACCCCAGGGTTTTGTGCTGTTTTGGTGTCACTGAAGGTGTACAGAGGGATCATAAATGGGAATTTGGGGTGTTTTCTCCCCAGAGCTCTAATGCTGGGGGAACCAGGAAGTTCTAGCTGGAGACAGTAGGTTAGAAAGGAAAGCAAAGGGATTCTCAAGGTCTTTTATTAAATTATTCCTTCTCTCCGGGAAAAAGAAATGATGCACTGACAAAGAGAAGGGACAATTCCCAGCCAGCCAAGCCTCCCAACCTCTGCCCTGCTTTTCCCAGGGCTGTTCCACACTGAAATGAGTTCACCTAAGCCCAGAACAGAAGAAAGCCAGAGAACAAAAGATTCCTAATCCCTCTGGAGTCTCCCTTGCTATTAAATCTCTTCATAATTGGGCAGTGAATTGGTCACGTAACTCCCCTGACCTCGGGGTGCTCAGAGCAGCATTAAGGAAGAAAACTCCTCACTCCTGGGGCTGAGCCAAATCCTCCAGACCTGAGAGAGGCAAAACCAGCCCTTGTCCTGGGCTGCACTTCCAATGCTGCTACAAACCCAGCACAGGCTCTGGAAGCTGCTTTTGCAGGGTTTAGATACTGAAATCCTGGTCTGTTCTGTGGACAATCCCTGCTCTGCTGCATTTATTCCCCTGCCCTGCACTGACAGCCCAGTGCTCAGAGCATTTGCCCCAAAACTGAGATATGTGAGTTCACCTTTTTTTTTTGAGAAGAATTATAGGATTGTTTGGGTTGGGAGGGATCTAAAAGACTATTTTGTTCCACCCCCTACCATGGGCAGGGACACCTCCCACTGTCCCAGGCTGCTCCAACCTGGCCTTGGACACTTCCAGGGATGGGGCAGCCACAGCTGCTCTGGGAAACCTGGGCCAGGGCCTCCCCACCCTCCCAGCCAGGAATTCCTGCCCAATCTCCCATCTGTCCCTGCCCTCTGGCAGTGGGAAGCCATTCCCTGTGTCCTGTCCCTCCAGCCCTTGTCCCCAGTACCTCTCCCCAGTTCCCCAGTCCCTAAAGAGGCTGGAGCCTCTTTAGGCTCTGGAAGGGGCTTTAAGGTGTCCCAAGAGATTTCTTTTCTCTGGGCTGCACAATTCTAAATCTCTCAGCCTTCCCTCCCAGCAGAGCATCCCTCTGATCATCTTGGAGCCTCCTCTGGACTCTTTGCAGCAGCTCCATGTCCCTCCTGTGCTGGGGACCCTGAAGCTGGGGACAGGGATCCAGGTGGGCTCTCACGAGAGCCGAGCAAAGAGGCAGAATCAAACCCAGTTTGCTCCTCTCCAGAGCATCCCAAACTCCATCAGAGAACTTGGATCTTCTCCCAGGAGAGAAGAGCAGCAGGTGCATGACTTGTGTCTGCCATGAGGAACATCCACGTTCACGCCCTTTGCAATAATTCTGTATTTCTGGAGGAATTTCACACAGTGTTGAGGTTTTAAATACTTCTCCCTGCAGAGCAGATACCAGCACTGAATGTGCTGGAAAAGGGAAATAAATGAGTACACTGGAAGTACATCCATGTGTGCAAAGCCGTGGCCCAAAGGAGTTTAAGGAACACTCTTTGCCTCCAGCTAAATTGGTTGTTTTTGGGGCTGAACATGCTCTGCTAAAATATCATTATTTATCTGCACTGCTGATGACATCAGCAAAATCCACTGTGATTTTGGAAGCTTTCCCTGCCGACCTCAAGGAATTAGATGGTCGGATTTTGTTGTTCACCTGCATTTCCCGGCAGAGCTGGTGGGTCTCAGCCGGGCTGGGGCAAGAAAAGCCTCTGATAATTCGTTCCCTGCAGCATTGGAGGGCGGATTCCTTCTCACCTCTTTCAAAATCTGCAGAAACAGCTTCTTTCCCGGGGCCTCACAAATCCTGAAATCTCAGCCAGAACAAAGATGTAATGACAAGGTTTGAAGGAGGTTTAAGGCAAGACAAATATTTGAATTTGGAACATCACAGTTTCCTGATGGTGACTTTTTCTCCCTGAAGGGGAGGACTGGGCCAACACAAACTTTTCCTTGTAGAAATACTTTGTTTTGTTTGCATAACTGACCAATTGTTTCAGATGGCATTTGGATTAAGAGCTCTGCAATCAATACCTGCCCAGATTTGCTCAATTCTAAGGGGGAAAATGAGTAAATCTTCTCCTTCCATTACAGATCTAAACCAATTCATTCGTGATATTGAAAGTGTATTTAATTTGAAGCATCTAAACTTTCAGGTTTTGTTTCCTTCTTTTTCAGTCAGTGCAACAAATAAACAGCACCATGTTCTGGTCATGACTAATTTCCAAGTAAATATTTATAACATGCCAAAATAAAGTGCAATAGAGAAATGAAATGTTTTATCTCCATTTTTTTCCCCCAAGCTTTGTCATCTGAAACAAAAAATATATAGTTGGTGACTCTGGGAGAAGAGATTTGCTTGGACTAATTTCTGTTCGTATGAGCAGAAATCTAAGAGTAATGTGATATGATCCAGATTGATGTTCAACCAGAGAGGAACAAACATCCTTTGATTCTGCTTTTATCCCCTAAGTAAATAACACTAAGAAACCGCAGAGAAGCCTCTAATACATTTCCTGCTTCTTTCTTGGATCAGTCCCACATTAGGAACACTCTTCGCCTTTGAACTGAGTTAGAAACATTAAAAAAAAATCTTTTAAATTTGAAAGTGTAAAATGGGAGATGAAACAACACAAACTAGAATATGGATTAAGAGTTTTTTCTTATACTTCTAAAGCTTATTCTTTGAAATTGGTGAATTATTGCCTGTCAAGGTGTCCCTGCCCAGGGCAGGGGGTGGAACAGGATAATCTTTAAGGTCAATTCCAACCAAAACCATCCTGTGATGCCATGATTTCCATGAGAAGAACACAAAGCAAAAGGATATAAAATTTACAGATTCAGGAATGGGACCTAGATAAGGACAAATGGATCTGAGGGATTCTAACAGGTTTTCCTGCTTTCATTTCAATGATTTTCGTTTTTCAAATCTCTGTGGGACATTGCAGTCTGTGATGTGGAACTTTCAAGGTTGGAAAAGACCTCCAAGGTCCCCAAGTCCAACCTTTGTACACCCACTTTGTGAGCCTTTGTTGCAGCTCATCAATTCTGGTGTCAGCTGCTGTCAGGGCTCAAACTCCAACCTGCCTCTCACTCCACTGCAACACCTTTGTCAGACCCACTTGGGGCTGAACCTCAAACAGTCGTGTTTGGAGGAGTTCTGGTTTTATCCCACTGAGCGTTAAAAATAGGCTGATGAACTGGGAAAGGAGGAGGAACAGAAGCCAAACCACAACATGAAGCTTCTGTGCCACCGAGTGGTGCCCATATGTCCCCCGCTGTTGGCAGCAGAGCTTGGCGTGGGAGGGAGGTGCCAGGGTGGGCCCAGCAGCACCAGCAGCAGGTCAGCTGGATTTATGGATCCTCCAAGGAAACGGGATGAGGCTTCTGGGAAAAAATGATGCAGGGAATTTCAAACTGTTTGAATTCAGAGGCTCGTAACATTCAGCGTATTAAAAAAATCTCTTTTTTCTATCAGATGAGAGGTAGAAGCCTAAAATAATAGGTCAAGTCCCACCCAGCCTTAGGAAAGAATATCCCCCATCTAAAAGGATGCCATTTTTAAGCTTCTCAAAGAAATGGAATTTTTCAGATCTACAATTAGGTTAAAGATGTCAAATGGAACAAACCCAAGACATCAGGGAATCAGGGCATGGAAAATACGTGGATATCTCAGCAGGTGCTCTCAGTGTGGGAAAGCAAGTACAAACTCAGCTGAGAAACATTATCAAGTGTTCAGGGATGAGGGGAAGAAGATCAGCCTGGCTTGAACACAGAGCTCTGGCTGGAACTCTGGGATAAAAAGAGAGTTTCTCACCTTCGGCAGAAGGGTCAGGGAACTCAAGGGGACTGTTAGGAATGGTAGAATCACTTAAGTTGAAAAAGGCCTCTAAGGTCATTGAGTCCAACCATTAACCCAGCACCACTAAACCAGGTCCCCAAGTGCCACATTCACACATCATTTAAATCCCTTCAGGGCTGGTGACTTCACCACCTGCCCTGGGCAACCTGTGCTGTGGCTGGACAACCATTTCAGTGAAGAAATTTTCTCAATAACCAACCTAAACCTTCCCTGGAGGCTCAAGTTTTTGATATCCATGTATTTTCGGCTCATCCTGTCCCCCGTTCCCCAGGAGCAGAGCCTGACACCTCCCAGCTCCCCCCTCCTGTCAGGGGATTGGAGAGAGGGAGAAGGTCCCCCCTGAGCCTCCTTTTCTCCAGGTTGAGCCCCTCCAGCTCCCTCAGCTGCTCCAGCCCCTTCCCTGGACACTCTCCAGCCTCTCAATGTCCTTCCTGTCCTGAGGGGCCCAGAACTGCCCCCAGGATTCGAGGTGTGGCCCCAGCAGTGCCAGCACAGGGGGACAGTCACTGCCCTGGTCCTGCTGGTCACACCAAGGCTGGTGCAGCCCAGGTGCCCTTGGCCTTCTTGGCCACCTGGGCTCATGTTCATCCCCTGTTGACCAGCACCCCCAGGTCCTTTCCCAGCTTTCCAGCCACTCTTCCCCCAGCCTGGAGCACTGCAGGGGGTTGTGGTTACCCAAGGGCAGGACCTGCCAGGTTGCCTCATTGAGCCTCATCCAATTGGTCTTATCAGTGTCCCACCCTTCCTTTAAACTGTCCCACAGCACAGAAGTGAATTTTCTATTGTGTCCTTGTCAGGTCTAGACTAATCCTGGGATTTCTATCAGCTCCTACAACCTGGCATTTTATTGAAACAGACTGGAGGGATCCAGCTCATACAATCATGCCCCAAATGAAAGACTAATTTTGAACTGTGCTGTTATAACTCATTAGATAAAGTCTCCTTACATTAATTATTCCACATGATGGCAAAAAATTAATGTGATGTTCTATACAAAAGATGTCAAGGTTAATGATTTAATCAGGAGAGAAAGTGCCAGAGGGGAAAACCCTCCATATGACAGACATTGTGATATTAAATGAACAAAAAGAATTAAAGTTTTCAGAATTGAAGATGGCACCTACAAGAACCCAACCTCCCCCACTTGTACAGTCACAGGCTGTATTTTACATCGAGATTCTTCAAGTAAACAAACCTTTGCTCTTCCACATTATATTTTCTCCAAACAAATCCACCGAGAACTAAATTTGTACGACAAAATGCTTGGAAAAAACCCTTCAAACATGAAGCTGATTTCAGGGGGTGGTGTGAAAACCAGCCTGTTCAACGCCAGCGTGTGTCTCAGCCAATCTGTACCTTGGCTCTGTGCCTCCAGCACTGAGTGAGAGCCAGGGGGGTATTTAAAGCTCTAATTCATCCCACCAGCTCCGTACTACAGGACTTGGGTGGTGAGTGTAAGGAAGGCATTTGTTTCCATCAAATCTGATTGTCTGTTTTGCCACGAGTGAAGGACTTGCAGTATTAAATACACTGAGGGGAACTCCCCCACTCTGTGAATTGTCTCATCTCTCTAAGTTTAAGAGTCTCAGTTTTATGTAATTTTGAGCTGTTGCTGTGAATCAGAGTAGGACACTCGGTTGATGAGGAGGATGGAGCAACATTTCCTGAGAGGAAACACTGGGAGAATTGGGATTGTTCAGTCTTGAGAAGAGAAGGATCCAGGGAGACCTTGGAGTCCCTTGCAGAGCCTAAAGGGGCTCCAGGAGAGCTGGAGAGGGACTGGGGACAAGGGCTGGAGGGACAGGACACAGGGAATGGCTTCCCACTGCCAGAGGGCAGGGACAGATGGGAGATTGGGCAGGAATTCCTGGCTGGGAGGGTGGGGAGGCCCTGGCACAGGTTTCCCAGAGCAGCTGTGGCTGCCCCATCCCTGGAAGTGTCCAAGGTCAGGTTGGAGCAGCCTGGGACAGTGGGAGGTGTCCCTGCCCATGGCAGGGGGTGGCACTGGATGAGCTTTTAGGTCACTTCTAACTCAAACCATGGCAGCCTCTTGATTCTAATCAATTATAAAATCACCATTAGGGTCCTAATTTAAAACAATACCTTTAACAGAGCACTTGAAACCTGTTGATTGAGCTTTGGTTCCTTGTTGCTTTTTCCCTGTGGTAAATGTTTGCCCCTTTCATTCTGAATTGCTCCACCAAAGCCCAAATACTTTGTGTTTTCCTGCTGCATGGTGACAAGGGCTGACCTCTCCCTCCACTCCCACAAAGGCGTTTGTGTTCCCCGTGTTGCTGGGGAAGCCCTGGAAGGACTGGACCTTGTTAGTTTTCCCTTTGCCTCCTTCACGCCCCAAAAGTGCTTTGTGTGACTTCAGTCTTTACCCTTTGGCAGCCTCTACGAGGAGGAATGGATTCAATCTGGAATTTAATCTGTAGTTAAACAGACGGACAGAATGGAATGGTTGGACGGGACAGGTTTCAACACTCTCCTGTGTAACTGCAACAATACCAAGTGTAACTGAAAGGCCATTTAATTTGTACAACTGAAGGGAGCACAGTCTGGTGCAGAGCAGCTCCATCAGCAGCAGATCCTGCAGGGAAAACCACACCAAACCCACGAGGGTGTGAGCAAAGAGGCAGCAATCCAGAAACAAACTGCTGGGTCTGTTCTAAAAATATCTGAACTTTAATTAATCTTTTATGACTCTTGCCGTTGTGCTTTATTCCCACATGCTTTGCTGCTTTATTTGAGGAGGTTTAGGATGGCCTCTAGTGGCCCACACGATGTGCAAGGAGAGCCCCCGTTTTGTTTGGCTGAGCAGGGTTTGCACAGAACGGGGACACAGAGGAGAACACAGGGAAAACATGGATTGTTGCTAAAAAAAGGACCAAACAACAACTCCTTCCCCTTGTCGAACAGTCCATTTAATATCAATTTGATATAACGGGGGCAATGGCTTTAAGCTGAAGCAGGGCAGGGTGAGATGGGATACTGGGAAGAAAATCTTCCCTGTGAGGGTGGGGAGGCCCTGGCACAGGTTGGGCAGAGCAGCTGTGGCTGCCCCATCCCTGGAAGTGTCCAAGGCCAGGCTGCAGCAGCCTGGGACAGTGGAAGGTGTCCCTGCCCATGGCAGGGGGTGGCACTGGATGGGTTTAAAGTCCCTTCCAACCCAAACCATTCTGGGATTCTATGATAATTTACAGGATGCATTTTTCACTGTGAAAACCAACACTGAGCATTTTCCAGACTACAATTTAATCTCACCTCTCTAGGAAAGCTGCCCTTGCAGGTTTAAGGCGTGGAATGAGATCAGTGATCTCATTCTGGTCCCCAAAGGACACTTCTGAACATCCCCACACAGTGCTGGGACATTCAGCTCTCTGGGGACCTGAGCATCACCTGGAGCAAAGACAGAGGGTCCATTGGGCTCATTGTGATGCTGGAAACCAGGAGGCAAAGCTGTTCCTCACTGGGAACCATCGCAGTTCATCCCTCTATGGACAGACCAGGAGCAGAAGGGCACGGGGTGCACATCTCAATCTCCCCCAGATTCATTGGCTCAGCACATTTCTGCCCAAAGTCCTTTTGAGTTGGATTTGAATCACAAACACACACAGGATTCTTTTTTTAATTAGAGATTTCCTTTATTTGAACCAAAGGTGGTGTGAGGAATTGCTCCTGCAAACCCAAATCCTTTCCACGTGCTCCATGAGAGAGTTTGGGGGTAAAGGATCACCTGAGTGATTCTCTGTCTCTCCTTCCACAGCCAGGAAGTTATTTGTCATCAACACATTTTCTCATGGTCAATAATGGCAATGTTGCTGCTGGAGACCTGCTTTGTTCCCAAACTTCAGCCCAAGAAACCCACTATGTATTTATTTATTTATTTATTTATTTCAAATCCCAATGTTTTTGCATTCATGTTGCTACAACTCCAGTTTTACGTGCCAAACCTTTGCACACAAAGGTGATGTTGGACCTGTGGGTTCACAAGCAAGAGCTGCGTTTTTCTAACTATAATTCGATATATTGGGCCCCGAGTTTTCTCGCCTAGATAACAACAACTCCTTAAACTGAGCAGGATTTAAGGTGTGTCAGCAGCTCAGCTAACACAGCAACATGCTTGTATTACCTGAGTTACTTCCATAACATTTGGAATTCGCTTGCAGGGGAAGCAAGAGTCCCGAGGAGCCTGAAACAATCTCTCCTTCGGCTGAGAAGCCTCAAGGCAACAAAATGACCTGGAAACGTTGCTCTGGGAGATATTTGACACAAAATATATTCCTAGTGGTGGTATTTTATCTCAGCGTATGCACAGCAACAGGTAGGATGGACCTTGTGTTTATTATTTCATGGAAACTCCAGGGAAATTGTAAACTTTTGTAATGAGAGGGGGAGATTGTTTTGAAGGGGATTGTCAGATCTATACATCTATGCCTAAATATTTTTAAGCTCACAGAGTATATTAAAGGATTCCTGAAAAATATCTGTGTCTACACACATGTGCACACAATGCAGAGGCATGGAATCAAGGCAGAACGTAATTGAGACATTTTCCAGTCATTGTGGGTTATTTTGGGAGGGAAGAAGGAGGAAAAAGGTCCCAAAGAGTTAAAATTTGATCATATTCCCTGGGGTGGGAGGTGAGGTTTGCTGTGTGGAGTGGAGCCAAGGTTTTCCAGCCAGGGACCTACAATTTCTCTTACTCCGTTACTCCGTCTTACTGTGTTGTCCCCAGCTGTAACAGGGGACAGGAAACATGAAGGAGGTTGAAGAATTGGTGACTGATCCAGTCACACAGACACTGGATCAGAGCTGCACCTTTGGAATTGGAAGTTGTCCTTACTGCTTTTCCCCCTGGGTGCAAAAGGAAGGGCACCTGACTCCTTCAAATCTCTTTCAAATTGAAAGCGGGGAAAATTAGGAGAGAAATACAGAATAAATTCCTCCCTGTGAGGGTGGGGCACAGGTTTCCCAGAGCAGCTGTGGCTGCCCCATCCCTGGAAGTGTCCAAGGCCAGGTTGGAGCCACATGGAATAGCGGGAGGTGTCCCTCCCCATGGCAGGGAGATGGAACTGGGTGATCTTTAGGGTCCCCTGGAATTATTGCAGAGAAACCTTCTGCCTCCATGAGAAGACACAGGTTGTGCCACCCACTCCTCATCCTCAAGGATTGTCGGAGTAAGAGAAATTATAAATCTCTGGCTGGAAAACCTTGGCTGTGCTCCACACAGTGGCTGTTTGGAAGAGATGGATCAGGAGACCCGGGTAGATAAAAGATCCCAAAAGAAAAAGCAGGATGGTAAAAGCTCCTAAATAATCACAGAATATCCTCAGTTGGAAGGAACCCCCAAGGATCATCCAGTCCAACCCCTGGCCCTGCCCAGACACCCCAACAATCCCCCCCTGTCCCTCAGAGCGTTGTCCAAACCCTCCTGGAGCTCTGGCAGCCTTGGGGCCGGGACCAAACCCTGGGGAGCCTGTTCAGTGCCCCTTTTTAATTAACTAAATGAAACTAAATGGAAACAAATTTTGAAAAATCTTCTCCTCAGAAGATGCATTCCTTAATTTGTGCTGAGTATTGAGACCTCCATATCTCCTCAGCAGGTGCAAGGAGTGCTGGGCCTGGTCCAGCAGCGATGGGGGAGACTCTCCACACTGGGAGTCATGACAGT
>WEKX01026232.1:0-119444 GCA_013390025.1 Pitta sordida
GGGGAGGGCTCTGCCCGCCCGCGGGGTGGGCAGGGGGTGGCCGGCCCTCGGGACAGCTCCCCGCAGCCTCTCCCACTTCGGGGAACCCAGCCCCGCTCCCCTCCGGGGCCCCGGCTGCGGTCCGGGGTGCGCCCTCTGCTCCTCTGAGCCCTGGGGGCGGGAAGAGGGGCCAGGCCGCACGGCTGGGGATGCTCCCGAGAGGGTCCCTTAGGCTGTCCGCGTCGCTGGGGCAAGAATCGGCGGAAAGGCGGTTGAAAGGATGAAAAGAAACTGGATTTTTCTGGTGCGTGCGTGTGAGTGTCAATTTTGTATTTTGAATTCAAATATTAAAAGACCACAACTTTCAAAGCAGCCGTTTTCGTCGTTGTGTGCCTTCTGCTGGGACGGAATGTTCCTTATGGCTGTTCTTGCACTTGGTTTTGCTATAGCGGATCCCAAGTATTGCCATCCTGGTGAGATGTACTCACTCCCACCGACTCCAGGTGAGACCCTTGCTGAGCTCCTTTCACAGCTAAACCAGTGCTTGGGCCGCTGATGGTACAATTTTCTTCAACTCCGTTTCATTGGTTCCACCAAACTAAATAGCACATACGAGTAGATCGAGCACACACAACAGAGAAGAAGTCGGGTCGGGCAGATGGAGCAGATTATTCCAAGGCAATGGTTTAAGTAAGTTGCTCACCAGTACGGTTTTACACACATCATATAAACATACTCCCATAAATAATTTTTTTAAAGGCGGGGGATTTTATTAACTTCATTTAAATAAAAAGTATGACTGAAAATATTTTCTCGCTAAATGACTCACAAGGGGACACGCAACTTTGTCGCTGAAGTTCCACCTCTTAAGCCTTTAACAGAATCCAAGGGCTTTTAGTATGCAGGCTTGTACCCGGTCAGGTATAGTCTGTGCCACTCCTGTTCCTGATGTACTTTATTAATTAATACGGAGAAACATTTATCTGGCTTACCATTCACAGTAAGTAAAGTGGGGAAGACGAAAGCACTGGCTTTATCACTTCGAGATCAGAGAGAACCAACTGCAGTTTGCCCTTTTATTGCCTGAATTTGCTAATAGATAGGTTACCCATCACAAACGGGACATGCATATTTAAAGCGCCTGAAGGGTTTGGCGGAGGATTTTGGCGTGGCCCACAGTGGTCTGGGAACAGGGTCTTGCCTCAAGTACAAGCGCGGGGACAGGGGCGAAAGGGGAGAGCCCAGCTGGCCCCGGGGCCGGAGAGCCGGGTGGGTCAGATCACTAAACATCGCCTCCTGACACAGCGAAACCGAGAGGAACGGTTCTGCCGACATCAATCCGGAGAAAACAAACAAACAAAAAGTCCTCAAAACGCTTTGCCGCTTTATCCCGGGTGACATCCCTCCAGCGACGGGCCCGGTTTTCCTGCGGAGCACCTCCGCTCCTGGTGTGCGAGGAGCGGCCGGACGGGGGTCCTGAGAGTCCCGGCCCTGCGCTCCCCTGGCCCTACCTGAAAAGCAGGGTCCGGCCTGCCTGAAAAGAAAGAAAAAGGGGGGTGCAAATAGCCGTGAAAATTGTTGTCTTCACCATTTCTGTGGTGGTGACGAGGATGCCTAAATCTCCTTTGGTTTCCTGCCTACTTTGTGCGCCGCGCAAATAAGGATGATAAACCCCCTAAGCTCACATCAATCCAACAGCACAAATCTCCTTTCCCCTTGTTTATTCCGTCCCGCAGCTGTCAGGTCGTAACATAACTGTCCCTAGCAGGGGTTGCCCCCGGCCCATCGGGGCTATGTGGAGCGGGGCGGCGAGGGGAGGTGGATATTTCGGTGTGTCCGTATGGAAAACACCGGCTCAGCCCCGGCAGCTGCGGTAGTCCGGGACGCCTTTTCTCCTCTGCCTGGCCGCGGAATTTCAAGCCCTGGCGAGCGACCGGTCCCTGCCTTTAGCCGGGGAAGAAGGACTCGACGGCGGCGTGGGAAGCGCTGCGCGGTGAGCGGGGCACGGCGCGGCCGAGCGCGGAGAGGAGCGGAGCGGCGGGCAAGGGAGACACCGAGGCCGCGGCGCTGCCGTGGACCTGGGACGGGGCTGGAGGTCGTCTCCGGGCAAGGGGTTGCTCCCCTGGGAGAGAGACCGGCCTCGGGAGCTTGCGGGTCCCTGCTCATACCTTAGAGATCAAAAAACGAAACGAAGAGATTCGTTTTATTTTATTTTAGAAGACCCATCCGTACGGGATGGCTTTTCTTTAGCTTGATTAAGCCATGCAATTTTTTTTTTCAGTTTTCCCTCGCCCTGCCTCCTATAAGGAAATGAGCTTTATCTAGAGGTTCAGAGCACTCTCTCTTTCCTTGCTATGACTCCCTCCCCCATCGGGACCAAGCTGGGGAGACATGGGGATCAGGGAACACCAGTGGAAAGGGATGAGAGTCTGGCTCCCCTGGGCTGCTTTGCAGTTCCTGTCCATGGCCTTCTCCGGAAACAGGGGGACTTCCAGAGACGAGCAGGTGGCGGGGCAACACATCGCTACCCCAGTGCTCTTGGTCCCTCTCTGCCTTCCCAACCAAGTGGATGTATTTAATAACGTCCGCACGCTCTTCCCGGGGGATGCGAACCGGAGGAGCCAGTCCCCGCCGCAGCCGGGCTGTCACCGCTATACCGACCCCTTCCCGAGAGCGGAGTTAACAGCTCTGCCGCTCCCGAACAGGGCGGTTGACTCGTTTGAACCCGTTCCAATTAAATCCTTCGTTATTGCTTATCCATATAAAAGAACACGCAATCTACGCCTCAGTTTGTTTTCAATCTAGATAATCCATGTTTGTTGCTAGCGTCAGCCTGCTATGGAACAGCCGTTTCATTAGGCTTCATTATTCTTTCAAAGTACCTTTTCTTCCACCTCCCTTTGCCTAAAAAGCTCTTTAGTCTCTAATGCACGGGCAAAGAGCAGCGTGAGAGTAATTGGTGCACACCTCGTCGCGCCGGTTCTGGTCCCAGCTTTAATCAGGATTATGCCTCAGTTTCACTGTCAGGTTAAAAACAAGGAGCTTGCAGCCCCATTCAAAATGTTTCTCTGATCCCTGAAAAGCCAAGGAGAAAACCCGATCCCTTGAAAACGACTAGCACCGCTTTTGCCTCACCTAGGCAAAATCACCAGCGGAACGAGACACGACGGACAGAAACACGCAGAAACCCGCCGGGGAAGACAGCCGAGCCACAGGGATGGTTTCAGGTGCGCCTTCGCTTGGGTGACCAGAGCGCCGACCCTGCGCGTCTCTGCGCGGCGGCGCAGGCCCCGGCGGGGAGGGTGTGCGGAGAGGGGCGCAGACGGGGCGAGGAGCCGCGCTCTGGTTTTAAACAACCGTGTCGTGACGGAGGGCCCATTGCCCTTTTTATTTATTTTTTTCTGTCTCTGGCAAAAGCCTCCACGCCGCAGTTCACACCGCAGACACAGATCCGTAGGCAGCCCCGTTGTGGCCTCCGTGGGGCTGCGCCCCGACACCCAACCCGGCACCGAGCCGAGCTGACACTCGGTTTTCTCCCGGCTGCCCCTTGGGATAACCTGGCATTTGCATCCCATCCCTCCTTCTCCGTTACTTCTCCCGTCTCCCGTCCGGATCCGCCGCCTGTGCAGAGAGCGAGGATCATTTAATTAGCAGCCTACGGGTGAGGGGTGCCGCTGCCGAGGCCCGCAGTGCCGCTCTCCTGCCCTGACCGCTTTGGCCCGGTGCTCCCGGAGCCCGTGTCTGACCCTCCAGCCCGCTCCCCCCTCTGCAAGGTAACCTGCAGCACTGCTATGGGCTTGGAGGCACTCCTGCCTCGGCAGCAGAGGAGTTAAAAATCTTTTGCTTTTGCTTATTTTTCCCCCTTGGAGATGCAAACAGTTTGTCTTGTGTAAGGAATGGTGTTTATTCGCTAGGACAGTGTCTCAAGCGCGCCCGTTCGTGCCTTGGGAGCGCAGCGCTACTTCACGAGGCGGTGACTACGGAGCTCCTCGGCTTCGGCTCTGGCTCTGCTCCTCTGCAACCCTATCAGCACCGATTTCAGGAACTTTTTTTTTTTTTCCCCTCTGCTGCCCATAATTATATTCCTCGTCTCTTTGCGCTCCTCGATTCCGGAGCAGCTCCCGTTCCCAGCGCTCTTGCTGCGGCAGGGACATCGTCCCCCTCGCTGCCGCTTCACGCTCTCCTCTTCACGAAAAGAGCCACGCCGGCAAGAGAGAGCCTAGGTACCCGAGATCCAATTTCACAACAAAAACATCTCAATGTCACCTACAGCGAGAAGGTGGCTTCTCGGAGCAAAATACGAGGCATTTTAAACCCATTAGGCGTCTCCCAGATGCAAATCCAATGGTGGAAAGAGAAAGGCTCTATTAAGACCCGAGGGCTGACAATTAGATTATAGTCCAATTGCCAGCGGATAATGTGCTAAAAGCTTTCCCACTTAGTGTAACTCCTCGCTGAAAATTATTCACACTTTGCAGGCTGCCGCGCTGCTGAACGGGAAACGTCTTTGTCCGCGGAGGGCGCGAACAGCCGGGCATAGCTCAACACAGACACACGGACACACGGACAGCTGCACACAGCAGCCGGAAAGATCATTAAACACATCTCTCTGGATCGAGAGTCATGTAGCGAATCTATTTCTGGTGCAAGCTTACGATCATACGCACTCTCACTCCAAAGGCGCCAGCGTTGGTGCATCCATAGACGTACAAGCACCTATTCCAGCGTGCCATATTGTGCACAGCATGGTTTGGGTGGAAGGGACTTTAAATATCATCTAGATCATATGCACACATGGGCACGTCAGCTGGATACGATTAGATCTTAGCGTCCCTTCACGTGCAGAAAATACACTATTTTCCATAAACCCCCAAAGTCTATGCTTAATGAAAGTGATGATATTTTTACTAAAAAAATATTGGAATTTGGCTACTCCATAAACCGGGTTTGGTGGGCGGTTTTTTACGGTTTAAAACCGTCACAAAAAGCTGAGGAAATTTTCGCTAAGAGCTTGTATTCCTAGCACTGTGCAGCTATAATCTGGAGCACCACCAAGCAGTACATGACTTAAGACCTGGTCCTTTAACTCCAACATCGCAAAACCTTTGTCATAGAAAGGGGAGCTGTGCAGTCGCCTGGCCCGGAGCGGGGTTGGGAGGGCTGGGAATTTCCCTCCCTCCATCGGGGGCAGGCTCTTGCACCCCAGGGAAGACGATGCTCCATGGCTGCCGGCTAGTCAGCATTACATCCTGACCAGAAGAGTCTGCCCTGGACCGGAGCGGTGTGGAGGGAAAGGCTGGGCTACCCATGGCGAGATGGGGTAGGCAGAGACAGCGGGGCCTTCCTGAATCCATTCGGTGAGGGAACCTCTGCCCCCTCTCATGTCACATGTACCAAAAATCACGGTCCGGGGAAGATGGTTGTAATTTTTAAAAGTTTTAATAAATAATTAACACATGAGTTTAGGTTGATCTGCATTCCCAGCATCATTTAATTGAAAACTAAAGCAAAACGAGTCATCCTTCCCAGCACCCAGAATAACCGAGTCCTATGCAATGCACCCCAGGCTTGCAGTGACCAAGGACCTGCTTTGGACTTTGGGGTTTAAATCAATACAAGTGTTACAAAAAGCCACATCTTTAATGCTCGCTTTTTATGCAACCCTTTTATGCCCAATTTCAACCCAAAATCCGTAAGAGCCCTTCCACCTGTTTTGCAGAGTTAGAAGAAATATGCAATAACTGGCAGAACTAAGCAGAAAGGCTGGAATGTTGGAGGGGCGGATAGGTTCAGAAGAGCTTCTTCACAGGTCTTAAAAAGGGCAACAGAGAATACCAAATTTTCTGTCCAGCTACTTCATTGGATGGAATGAAATTTCAATAGCTTGCAAAAGGAACTGTTTGACTGGTTTCTTTAGACACAAAGAAGTTTTAATTTATTTACTCACAAAGCACTTCAGAACACTTCAAAATTTTAAAAATCATATAATGTGACTTGCTTACTTAGCCGATGGGAATATTATTCAACAAGAAAATCATGTATGTGTGTGTACGTGTCCACACACATAGATCTGCAGTACCATACTTTTAAACTTGCCCAGTGGTGCTTTTCTTAGTTGCTTTCCATGAAACAATACAAGCAACCCACAGTCTGGCAGAGCACAAGATTTACAGTAAGCAAAAACCACCGCTTTGGATCAAAATTTCAGTGGAAAACAAGACTTCGTATTTCAGTGCTCATTCTAAAGATGTAAAAATTTGTGTCGGTGTTATGGAAGCCATTTGCTGGAGCATCTGAAAAATCTCTTCCAGTTCATGACTTTTGAAGTCTCGCTCAAGTTACACGCCCATCTATCTGTCTGTCCTAGAGACTTTCAACTTGATGATGGAAGTCAAGGTGCAGTTCCCTGGCAGACTGCAAGGTCATGATGGCTCCCTTGCCTTTGATCAGGTACCTGAAATCTTGGGCTTGCAGTTTCCAGGAAAGCTGTCCCTCCCAAAGTTTGCTGGTTGTAGAAAATATCTGGCTACTATGTGACATGATTGTGCACTAGGACTGCTTGGAAAATGTACTCAAGCTCCTGAAACAGTTTACATTTTTTCTTTGTTTCTTGTACCTGTGACAGATATTTTAAGTTAATTCGTATTTTAATTTTCTTTCAGGTATCGCTGACTTTTTCTGTATTTCATATTTAATTTTCACTAAAAAATAATAAATCAACTCTTTTAGATTTAGTAAGCAACCAAAATCGAAGTAGACGTTTTATTTGCTGTTTAAAAATTTTGGGAAATTGCCCATTTAAGAAGAATGTTTTGGTTAAAAAAAAATAATCAGACTTTATATAACATTCAAGATAATCACACATACAGTATGAGAAAGTGCTAATTTTTCCCTCAACTTTCACAGGCCTTTGATTGGTAGGAAAATTTCAGAGTTGCCTGTAGAGGTGATATGAAAACAGTAATAGTGGGAAGTTCTGGGAAGGATAGAAACCTCAAGAACTAAGAAAAAATATTTTCTGGCAAATGTTAAAACTTCTTTTTTTTTTTTTTTCTCTAAAACAGAAATCTGGTTTTGGATCTCCAGTTCAAGATGTCTTGGGTGTTACTGACTTCATCTAGATTTATAGTTTCTTGACACTTCTTTTATTGTGTCCAAAGTTTTGTCCCAAAATATCTAAAGCTAAGAACCTAAAATTAGAGAGTTCCTTTGAAACTGCTGACTTCTGCATATTTTCCCTCTGTGAACATACAACAGTAGAATACGCCCAAAGACAACGAATAAAGACAACTACTTTTGCTTTGAGGGCCAACGGTAGAAAGCTTTAAAAAAGGGTATCAGCCAAAAAGTTGGGTAGCAGTGCTTTTCCATTTTTACTCAGAGATATATCTACAACTTTTGTCCATCACTCCCAGTAAACATAAAGAAAAATGGTAGTTAAAAAAAAAAAAAGGTAAAGAAGAAGTTAGAAAACCAGGAGTAATAATGTGAACAGACAACAAAGAAGATTTCATTTTTGGCCCAGTGAGCTCAAAAAGTGAGAAGCGTTGTGATTTCTAACGCTCCCAGATCATGCAGAGCAGCTTGTAACAGAGCGTGTGATATGGTCTGGGAGCAGCACTGCTGTCACAAGTGCTACTCTAGCAGCCTTCTGCTGCCTGAAGCCTTACGGCCATGATCACAGAAAACAGTGGGTGCAGATAGGGCTGTGCTGCTGGACCCATCAGGCAGAGCAAATGGGGCCTGCCAGATATTTTTGGCTTATTTCCACACTGCAAGGATAGAGGGAGAACCATTCCCATACCGTGGCATGGTGAAAGGCATCGCTTTTGCTTATTTTAACAGTATGGGGAACAGGATTGGGGGTGTTCTGGCATAAAAAGGGTTGTTTTTTTTCTAGCCTGCAATTTTGAAAGCATTCAGGATTAAGGCTTGAAAAACATATTTCAGTACCCATAACATGCTACTGATTTATCTGGCAACAGCTAAGCTTGCAGAAGGAACTAAGCTTATTTGAAATAATGGGGTCGTAAATAACATTAGGGGAAAACTGTTCACAAGTTTGTAGAATTCCCAGCATACACTTCGCTGGAAGGCTGACATCGAAAGGGTTTTCATTTCATCAGCATGAAGACAACTGTACGAGGTAAGCACTTCCTGCTCTGCCCACATAGGTTTGCAGGAGAAGTCAGCTTGTTTCCATTAGTTATATCAAAGTGAGGAAACCAATCAACCTGGAATTTACACCATAAAATGTGGCTACAAGCCAAGTAGGTTGCCATCAGCTTCCAGACAATCAGAGGTGAAATTCTGGCCCCTTTTAAAGTTAACAGTTCATTTAACATGGATCAGAGAAGAGCCTGAACCAATAATTCAGTTCAACTTTATCAGGGAATTTTAGGCTGGTTTTAGAGCTTAACTTGTTGTCAACCATAATACCATATTCATGGTTGATCTCAAAGCCTTTAGCAATAATGACTGTAGCAATGAAAATACAAATCAATTAGGCTTCTGGGTGATGTAGAAAGTAACATTGCCCTGTGATAGACATGAGATTATAATGATATATATTTAATATAAATGAGTGTGTAGTATTTGCTAATGAAGAACATCTATGGTCTTGCAGAGCTCAGCTTCTGTAGTTTAAAATACAGCTAAATGAGTGTAAATAACGTGAGCTTCTAGCACTCTTGCAGGATACAAGATTGGGCTTGATTTTTGAGATACAGGAAAGGTTTACAATATTTGACAGAATTGTGACTGCTGTTACTGTGAAACACAAATGGAACTCCATTAATAGAACCATACCTTGCTGTTAATGTTGAGTAAGTAACCAAGAAAATAATCATAGAGATGGTTTATAAATGAGTATAACTCATGTACCTTGGATATCTTAGGCATAAAAAAAAATGAGAAAGCAAAAAGGTGTGAGAACAGCTCCTTTCCACCAAAAAAGAGACAACACATACTACCTATCATGCAGAGAAATCATCTTTTCTGAGATTTATTTAGATGATTCTTCATCACACAAAGACTGAACTACATTTGCACTCCATTTTGCTCTTTTGACTCAATGTTAGGAAAGTAATGGAAAGTAACATTTTTAAAGAATTATAGAAGCATTTAGATTGGAAAAGATCTCCAAAGTCATTGAGTCCAGCCTTTGACTGATCAGCGCCTTATCAACTAAACCATAGCATTAAGTGCCATGTCCTGTCATCTCTTGAACACTTGTGTTCAAGGACGGTGACTCCACTACCTTCCTGGGCAGTTCATTCCAATGCTTGACAACCTTTTCTGTGAAGAAATTCTTCCTGATGTCCAACCTGAACCTCCCCTGGCACTGTTTTGAAACTATGTCCTCTCATCCTGTCACTGGTTGTCTGGGAGAAGAAACCGATCCCCACCCTGCTACAACCTCCTTTAAGGGAGTTGTAGAGAGCAATAAGGTCTCCCCTGAGTTTTCTCTTCTCCTCATATGACTTACTCTCTAGACCCTTCAACAGCTCTGTTGCCTTTCCCTGGACACACTCTAGCACCTCAATGTCGTTCTTGTAAGTAGGAGCCCGAAACTGGATGTAATACTCAAGGTGCAGCTTCACCAGTGCCAAGGACAGAGGAACAATCACTTCTCTGTCCTGATGGTCACACTATTTTTGATACAAGCCAGGGCAACTGGGCACACTGCCAGCTTATGTTCAGCTGTTGACCCCCAGGTCCTTTCCCGCTGGGACACTTTCCAGCCACTCTGCCCACAACCTATAGTGCTGCCTGGGGTTGTTGTGACCCTAGGGCAGGACTTGGCAGTTGGCCTTGTTGAGTCTCACACCATTGGCCTTGGACCATTGATCCAGCCTGTCTAGATTCCTCTGCAGAATCTTCCCAGTCTCCAGGTGATCAACATTCCTGCCCAACTTCGTGTCATCCTCCAACTTACTGAGGGTGCACTTGATCCCCTCATCCAGATCATCAGTAAAGATATTAAACATGATTGTCCCTACTGCTGAACCTTGGAAGACTACAGTAATGACTGCCGTGCAGACGAAATTCCTCTTGTGCAAGGTGGCCATCAGCAGAGGAAGACAGCTCCCATACCATCCCTCCATTCACGACTGCCCTGGCTGTGACTTCAGAGCAGGATTTGGCCTCCCTGTATGTTCACAGCTACCCAATATAGCTGAATCACGCCACAAGATACTTGATAATTAGTAGCCTGGGCAGCCCTGTGTACACTAGTAGTTGATTAGTTTGCTTGCCTTCACCCCTAGCCACTGTCGAGGTCTGGGCTTACAGCAGCTTACTTTGCCTCTATGGTAGCCTCTCAAATTTAGGGTTAAACATTTTGTCTTTTTCTCTTTAAGAGAACTTTCTTTTATGAAGCAATTGATGAAAATCAGCCTGAGGCCATAAGCTCTAATTCCACGTGTAAGTGGAATTCAAAGTAAAAATAAATAAAAAGTCTCTTTCATTAACTGAAACATTTTTCCAATAATGAAAATTATTATTTAAAACAGGTTAAAATAATATATTTCAAGTGAAAAAACATATTGTACATTGTCATTTTTTGGCAAATTAAGGACTTGATCAAGAGCTTAGGTCTTGTACAAGGTAAAATGAGTGAGTTCTCTTTCAAAGTCCATGGCATTGCCCCTTTTCACACACCTACATCTATGTTCCTCTTTCTATCATAGAAACTCTTGAGCAAGTATTGAGTACAGAACCTTGTCATGTATCTTTCAATTTCAAAGACAGCTGCCAAAATACAGTGCAAGAAATAATGTTTTAATAATTTTTTCATTCTAGCACCAGGAATGGTATGAGTGCCAATGCCAAGACAAACGTTGTCTCTCAGGTTTGAAACATTTGGATTTAAATGATCATGCAGACACTGATATTACCTTTATATAGTGTACAAAATACTAAAACAAGTAACTGTGATTAGCGTGGGTAGCCTAAAAAGTCCTGGAGTAAATGAGAATTGAAAATTCCCTTTAGCCTACCAGAATAAACTATATGGATTTACTAAGCAGCTAGTAAAACCAAGGCTGGCACCACAAAAGAAAGATAACAGTGTGCAGCAGACTGTACTCACCTCTCACAGAGGTGAGAGGGGGAAAGCTTGGACATAATTTAGGAAGTACTTTAAAACAGGTGTTTTATATAAAAAAGGGAAATGCAAGGCTAATTCTGGCAAAATCAACAGACATATGTGACACTTGGTATTGTAAAGAAAACTAAGACCAAAGGTTAGAGAGAGCGAGACAATTTAGTGATAAGTCCCAGGGATGGAAACACTGGCTAGGAAAAAAGAGTGGCTTAAGCACAGCTAACCTTTTAAAGCCATAATGACAGCTTTGCCCCTCAGGTGATGCCTCCACCCTTCCTTGGCAATGACACGTTTGCTCTTGATCAGTACAGTGTGATAACTAGAGCACAAGATTAGAATTTACTGGTTGTAGACTCTAGCTCAGAATTGCAACCACTTTGTGTTCCTGCTTTGCTTGGCCCAAAACAAAGTGCAACGATACCAACCTGCTGCAGGAAAGGCTTTGGAGTCTGCTGATGAAAAGGACAATGTAGAAAGATGGCGTTAGCATTGCTTATAAAACAGGGCATTTGGGATTGATTTGTAGACTCTGTGTGAGCTTTCACAAAGAAGAAGATAGAGTCTATTCTTAAAGCTGACATTACTACTCACTAAAGGCTGATGACACTATCATATTCAATTAGGTTCAGATTTCAGAGAGGTTTTTAAATGTTTTTGTTAGTAAAACAACCAGTACTTGAACCCTTCATTTTCTCAGCTCAGTTTCAGAGCGTTGCATGCCTTTTGCATTGACATGTTCCTAGGGATTGGGAAGAGCAATTCTGTGTTTAACATGCACTCATGTTTTCAGCCGAAGAAAGACTATATGAAATCTGTCACTTAATATTTGCAACCTGCATGGTATCCTTTTCTTCAGTTTGACAGGGGAGATTATGCCCACAAATAAACATTCCCAATAGTATATTTGGGCTTTTACCACTTGGCATCTGTCAAACAACTTGCCATCAGCTTTCTAAAATTGACAGTTTCAGTAGATTTCTGCTAAATGTTGAAAAATAGTTTTGCTGACCTCTTCTCTATTGAAGATTCAGACACCAGCTGAGGCAGCTGTCCAGTCTGCAGTATGATATAAGAGAAGAGGAATTAACCCAACAGCAATTGAATTTGGAAATGTCTTTAGAGAAACTACCGACTGCTGCAGAAAAGGGAGTATTACTTAGTTCTGCTGTCAGTAAAATGGATGACATCTGCTAATCTACAGTGACTGATCCCTCTCTAATGTGTGACCTGAGCACTGGAGAACTGAACAGGCACAGACAGCCCTATGGTCACCATCACCATCACTTTGCTGGTCTTCTCCACTAAAACCAGTTAGTGTTAGTACAGTTCTGAATAACAAACCGTCCAGTTTTGCCTGAAAATTTGTGTCTGTTGTGCTTTTCATGGTGCTGATGGTGGAATTACATGAGCAACATGCATTTGTGTCACCAAGAGTGGTGTAGATGGTAGTGATGTTAGGGGAGGAGACTCAGCCAGAGGGTGAGATTTCTAATGTATCCATATCACTTACCCTTTAGACTTGATATTAGGAAAAGTTTTTTTACTGAAAGAGTGATCTGGATTTGGAATGGGTTGTCCACAGAGATGGTTGACTCACCAACCCTGGAGGCGTTTAAGGGAAGGCTGGACGAGGTGTTGAGCGATATGATCTAGATGTAGATGTTAGGTTAGCTGGATTATAGGTTGGACTAGATGACCTTTGAGGTCCTTTCCAGCCTTATCTATACTGTGAATACTGTGAATACTTCTATTAACATGAGCATGTGTTCTCAAAGCTGCATCAGGTTGAAGTCTGGAGAATCAACTCTTACAGGAACAAGAGGGCTTTCATGGAAAATTGAGAACCAAAACTTTTGAGTGTATCTGAAGCATGTAAGTGAGAGCTGCATGGGCTACAGAGGTAGACAAGGGAGGTTGTACATTGAGAGAAAGACAGGAAGTGCTAGCCCTTTGGAAAATCATCTTTTCTCTTTGCTGTCTTTTTATCAACAAAAGAATTTTCAGTTTATTCACTCACTGCCTAAGTCATCTGAATGCATGTCATCACTGGCAGCCTACAGTCCCTGACATCTGTAACTCACTTTGGTTCTCATTTTACTTTTAGGTTTTATTTATTTTAAAGAAAAGCAATTTCTGCTGTGAAATGCCAGCTCTCTCTAAGAGCACATAACCATTGAGGTAAAGCTGAAACATCATCATATTCAGTCCCAGATCCAGAGGAGTTAATAAACAGTGATCATCTTGCAGTGTTCTTCCTGTGGAATGTCACTATTATATACATATTCCTAAGCCACCGTTTAGATGGAGCTTTGCTAACACCCGGAGTTACTGGCAGACTTAGCTCAGCTATCTGCAGGAAGCATGTCATATGATCTAGCAAAGATGGGGTAATTTCAACAGTTTTCTATATTCCCAAACTTCATTCTTGGTATCTCAAAATAACCTCTCCTTTTAGCCATAAATCAAGGGCAAAGGATTGCAATAAACTCTTTTGCAGACAAGACAAGCTAAGAGTGAATTATACTAATAGGCTGTTCATAATCTGGTCACATATTTTTTGTTGCCTCATACAACTGACACCAGAGGCTATGGTTCCTTGCTAGGCTCTTCAACTTTGTTCTTCAACATGCTCATTGCCTTTATCCTAGGTTTATTAACAGGTAGTGGGGACATGAAACCTACTTATTGTCATCTGTCTCTAGTAAAGAAGAGGCAGACCTGACCAAAGCGCTGGTACTTTGAATCTCCTGAGAGGAAGGAAGGGACATGAGAGACATAACAGAGTTGATGAAACTTTGAGGACACTGGTGCAGGCTTTTCCTGTGAAAGGAAAGACTTCATAGCTGGCTCTGCATATGGAACCCAGATTTTACAAAAGCTGGGTTCCCTTCTTAAGAAGAAAGACAGAAAACAGATTTACTATCTGTTCAGCAGACTTCATACGTATTAATGTGCCACGCTGATACCAAATAACTTTAGACATGTCTAGGTGAGGTCCTTTTTGAAGGCTTACAATGAAGCTCCTAACAAGCTTGTCTAGTCATCCACATGCCAGGGACTGGAAGAGGCTTAAACTACATTACATATGAGATAGCAGCACATGCAACACAGCTAAAGTGAATTTTTTCTCCCTCTGGTACAATTAAAATTTATCTTTTTTTTTTNTTAACAGGCGCTTATAACAAATGAAACCTCTGTAATCAAAGCAAGGAAGAACTTGCCAGAGCTCACAAAACTCTGCGTATTGGGAAAACAGACCCACTGCCTAGACTGGAGTATCAAGTCTACTGGTACCTCTACCCAATACTGGGTTTTCTGAGGACCAGACTGTTCCTCTGTAACACAGAGGAGCAGGCGATATGTGCAAATATAGGTACAATTTCTCAACTGCATATATTGCAGTGGACATATGGAAACATTTCTATAAAGAAGTAGAATCTACTAAGGCTGGTCACCCATGAATTTATATCTTGTGATAAAGTTTGTTACGTCAATAATTATCTAATAGGAAAGAGAACCTAGCCATACTGTAATTCTTCCATGAATCGAAGTATAAGGAGAATTCCTGTCTCCTATATTAGTCTGTCTATAGTCGCAAAGCAAATATCCATCAAATATCATTGACATCTTGTCTTTATTTTCAAATTAAATAGAACTCACCCAAGTATTTCAGAAGGTTTTTTAGAGAAGGAGTGGGATAGACAGACAGAATAGTTTCAGCCTTGTTTCCTTAAGGAAGGCAGTTTTAAGAAATAGCCAAAACGCATGGTTCTCTCATAGTAAAGTCACAACAAAAAAGCATACATGTTTTGTGTTACTATATAAACAAAGACAGGGGTTTGGGGTCAAAAATGCCATGAGAGACATAAGATGTCTTCCAAACTGCCCACGTGTTCAGTGTTGAAGGTCCTGCAGGTGAATCATGGGATTAGACCTCCTTCAATTACAAGAGATACTGAAAGCAAATTGCACGACATCCATGTCAGGTAAGTGTAGAAAGAAGCAAACAGCAAAATACCTGTCAGATAGGTCAAGTAGAAAAATCCTGACTGCTGCTTCCCCGTTGTTCCATAGCCTACATTTCTGGGGAGCAGATCAGGCAGTGTTAATAAGCTAAACAGAGAATACTTCCCTGCTTTTGCAGCTTGACCATCATCTGGTTAAAAAAGAAAAAAAAAACAAACCCAAGAAACCCCCTTAAAAAGCTGTATATGGGAATATTTTGCCCTTAGCAGCAGTGAAGAAACCCATATAAATTATCTAATATGTCAGCAGATTGTTAGCAGCAGACGTGACCCCAGTTGGGTGGGTACTCCTTCTAGGCAGAAGTATAGTGGAATGGGAGAGGAACATAACAAGAACCAGGCTGAGCTGCAGCATGGCTCACATGGAGAAAGGCTTTCTTTGCAGGCACTGTGATGTGTCAAGGAAGTGGAGCTTTTTGTGAGGCAGCAGCAGCAGCATCACTAGCATTCCCTCAGAGGGACCCTGCTGAAATGGCTAACAGACCTGAACCAGAGCTGCAAAGGATGAAAAAGACACTATTATATCATCTGAAACTTCCCCATGTGAATCATGGGAAAGCTGAACTCGATCTCTGGTTTTAAATGGAGCTTTAGAGCATTTGGGAGCTGAATCTGTTCTTTTCCTCCTCACAGAAGTCCTCAGAGCTTTGCAGAGCAGCGAATGCTGTAATACACTAAGTAAGGACACTGAGCAGATAAGTAAAGATGGCTTTGGACAACTATCCTGTTAAATAAAGTACTACTTGCAGGGCTGAGGGAACTGCGGGTAAAACACCAAGGAACCAGTTACCAGTTCATCATGATACGATAGGCATCTTTGACAAGTAACATACTGTTGTCCTGCCGTTCTTTCCCCCTCCCACTCAGTCCTTATTCGTGGCTAAATATATGAAAGACTTGACACCACAGCTATTTCTCTACATTTGTGCCCTAACAGCAGTAGATTTTGGCAGATTTTTCCTTACTGCTGGTTCATTAGCAGGCCCCATGCCCAGTCCTGGGCAGTTCATTGCATTGCTGAAGTACCAGCTGCCAGAAGCAGCACAAAGAAAAATGATCAGAAATGAAAGTTCAACAGACACTGCGTGCTGCCTGTACTTTTGTCACATTTCAACAAACATTTTCTACCAGCACAGGAAGGCAACAGTGCACCATGTAAAACTGTAAAATTTCAGGACAACATATACACAATTTTTCTTGTAATGACCCATTAATGCATATTCATACAGAGATGATACTGGTATTAGCCAGCTCACACCACTGAACTCTGCTGGAAGCAAAAGTAAGCTTTATGGTTGAACAATAGTATTAGACACGTATATTTGTACAACAAAGGTGTTTTGTTGAGTATATGCAGACACTGAATACAATTGTGCCTGGAGAAAACACTGTTCTGTAGAAAAGAGCAATGCAGGAGTAGCAGGGGATGCCCAGGAAGTCTGTGAGAGAGAGAGAAGGACTTTGTGTATCCAGCACCTCCAGAAGAGAGTGAAATTCATCTGAGCTCGGACCACACAGATGTTCAGCAAAACTTCAGAAAATCATAGCTGTCAATATTCATCTATTTCTAGGGAATGAAGGCAGATCTGTGGGGAAGAATTTTGTTCATTTGTTTCATAAAAGCATCTTCTCATCCTCTCTGGGTAAGCTGCAGAAGCCAGAGGACGAGGCTGACAGCCTGTATGAACACACCATGTCAAGGACAAGGGAAAATAACAAAAAAAGTGTTTAGCAAAACAGCTATGCATTCCCGCAGCACTCTTCAGAGAAAGTGTGCCACCAAGTGTCTATTCAAATACAAGCTGCTAAAAGCAACAAGTGCGTGATATCAGTTAATCAATACATGGAGCATCTGCATGAACAAAGCAGAGAGCACTCATCAGAGTACCAGAGAGATGCAGCATCACTGGCAGGCACGTGGCATTGCTCTTCTATCACTCAGTGTATCAGAGGAGTTGTTCTTTCTCCCCCACCTCTCTCTGATACATGAGGGAACTCAGTCTCAGGTCCTCGCTATTTCTGCTTAGGGACAGTGATGCTCCTTGTTAGCCTATGCTTAGCTCAAGCTCATGCTACTGCACTAATAAGTAATGATGAAAACACTTTCTATTGCACTTTCCAGTGAGACAACTCAAGTTCTTCACAAGTAAGTGTGTGATCATAGGAAAAGAAGAACTACACAATCTGTTTCTGCTCTGCCCTCTGAAGAACCAGAAGGTAAATGGCATGGTGGGAAGCATATACATGTCTTCCAAGACTCAACCCAGTGCTATATTGAATAGAAAACAGCTCTGCTCCTTTTTGGTACATAAAAAAAAAGAAGCAACATGAATACAGTTGCTTGGACTGGTACTGGTGTTCTCCTGCCATGCCAGGAATCCACACCTGGAGATGCGTCTGTCTCCTGTTAGAAACAAGCGGCCTGAGGCACCTTGCAGGGGCAAAGCACCTCTGATGTCTGTTTGACAGTCCTTACAGAAGGGACAGAGAGTTTCTGTCTGACAAGACAGATGTGTCAGTGAAACCAAAGCATAAAGCACTGGCTACAGAAAGATAAAAATTTAAAAGCCCAATTCAGACTATGGTCTGTACAAAAAAACAGTGGTGAGGGACTTGTCGCAACAGGTCACCATCATAAAGACCCATCAGATGCACTGATAAAACTGTGGTAGGTATGTCTTTGTTCTTTACTTACTCTGTGCATGTAGCCACTATGCAGATGTTTCTTTTCCCCTATGCAAAAGTTCTTTCCTTTCAGAAATAAGCCACGGCATATAAAACATACCTTATGTTCAAGAACAAAATGAAAATTCAGAATTTCTAGCACACTACATATATTCTGCAGCTCACATCAGAGCAGTTTCAGGACATGATAAAAGCAGCATTTTTTTAATCTCATTTACTTCCTTACAAAGTAAATTCAACAGAATCACATAATAAGATGAAGGAATTTTTAACTCTCAATTAGGAGTTTGAGTTGGATATTTAAATGGAGTATAACTAATCATAAAATATATACTTTTAGTTTATTTTGCTTGTTATTTTCCTGTGGGTCTCTGTATACACAAGCCTCTTGAGCTTTGCTTGTTTTCTTCATCACAGAGTGAATTCAACAGGATCTTAATTGCAGCTCAAGCTGCAGCTCAAGCTCTAGATACTCTAACAAAATTAGTAGTAAACAAAGTTTTAAGTTATACTGCTACGTTTTTTGTCATTTAGATTGTAGAAGATCAAGGCATCTGTTGGTTCATAAAGGAAAAAAAACCCCAAAACCAGAGAAGTCAGACGCATGGAGTGTCTCACCCAGCACAATTCTCTGAGATTAGGAGACTATCATTCAGCTTGCATCTCTCATTTTTCCCCTTGCTCATTTTTTCCATCTAAACAAGATATGTTATTAAATTGAGAATATTAGCAGCAAGATCAATGCCGTTTCTTTTTTCTTTTTCTCCAGTATTTTGCAAGAAAGGAAACATCCTGCAATCACTTGCAAAGCACATGGTCATAAGAACGCTACAACTGTAGATACGGGTGTGCAAGTTGATGCTGCAGCTAAGCCTCCTGTTGCTTAAACAACCGATTCAGCCAGGGCTACCTGTTCTCAACCTAATTTTAGTATTATGTTAGGGAGAGAAGTCTCTTTGTATCAGATCTGACAGGCATGTGTTCCTGAGGAAGTGGAGGGGAAGCCCTCCGTTCATATGACTAATTAGACAGGCTTCACGCTGGGTTGCTCTTTTTTGATGCTGATCCCTGTACTAATTGTCAGTTTGTTCCTTGGGAAGGCAAGGTTGAGTTCAAATGCTGCAGTGCCTTGTTCCCCGTTAGCTTTCCTGACCTTAAACTGATGCGAATTGACAAGGAACAGACTGGGAGAGAGAGCGAGAGAGCGAGCGAGAGCGAGCACGCTCACGGTTCTTTCCACTTGCAGGGAGCGCATTTGGGAATCACAGGATGAAAACAGAAGCAGGAGCACAATTAACAGGGAGCAGTTAGAGGAAACTGACGGTTGAACACCTAAAGCAAGAGCAGAAAAAATTTGAGGAGGAAAAGGCAGCATGATCAATACACAGACACTCCTAGCTGAGATTCTCCAGTTGTTCCCTCAGGAAAGTGTAAATGGTTTAATTTTTAACCAGATCTCCAATCGGATTTTTTTTTTTCTCTGCTTTTCCTCTGGTTAGATCTGCAACAGTTTAAAACCAAGCGTAGCTGAGCCAGGCTTACTTCCCAACAGCTGCCTTTTTTTTTTTCTCTGAGGCTGTTTTAGGTCTGGTCAGGCTTTCATTGTAGGAGAGGAGGAGGGGGGAATAAAGGGGGAGCATTTAATCAAATCTGACATTCAGGAGCTCAATCCTGCAAGGTACTGAGCTCATTGACCTCAGTCCGGCAAAACAATATACATAGGACTTCAAAGGGGATACTCACATGCTTAAAGTTAAGCAGATGTCTAAGTGGTGTATTGGATTCGGGCCAGGGAAAGTAGGGCCGTCCAAAAAGTTAAGGCACTCCAGCGTGCTCAGGTCTGCAAACCACTACCTTTATTGGCTCGGCTCTCAGTGTAACTCCAGAGCAGGTGTTACAATTATAGCAGGGTCTGAGATGAAAGGGGCCCAAGGGCTTGGCTGCAAAGGCAGAAGAAAACTGACAGTTTTCTGGGCAGTAATCTCTGTTCTGTTCCTTGCAAAATAAATGCTCTATTATACTATTTCTGGTTTAGCATGAAATGAGGCAGCCAAATGATCCCTTCTAAAGTCCTAAAATTCTAATTTACAATTGAGGCATGACAACTGTGCAAAAGAAGGAAGAAAGATTTCAATTTTTTTTTGTTGGATTTTTCCTCTGTTCTTTCTGATGCTTTTGATTTTAGCAAAAGAGTTCAGGAGTACAGAGACATAACTTTTTGATTTCAGGGAAAGACAGCTTGGAAATCACTTATGTGTGTATGACCATCCTCAGAACCTGACTTGAAAAAATGGGCATTGTGCAACTTTAACAGACTCTCCCTCACACTGTGTAGAGGGATCCAAGGGAAACAGGAGAGTTTTCAGCCAAGTGAAGATTCTCTTGTCTGATTTCAGACACGATAGTCTCGGGAGGACTTCAACTATCCAATGTGTCTTGAAGCTAAAGAATGAACAAGATGTCATGTTATCAGCAAGAAGAAAAGAAACCCCAAGCAATGATATCTACTGGAAATCCCTGAATTCTACTAGAAAAAGCAGTGATTATCAACTACTCTGTTCCTTTAGTCCAACATCCTTCAATTAAATATGTTCTACATAGGTACATATGCACACGCCTATATATACATCTTCTAGTTCTTACTTTGCTGCTCAGTAGAATTTGAACAACCAGAAAGTTTATTTCTACACACAGCACAGATATATATTCCTGTCCACCTTAGTGCATGGAATCATAAGCAAGTGGGAGGGAAATAGATATAATGTTTCAACCTCCAAATAAATTAATTCTGCAGAAGTTCAACTGGCTGGACAAGAACTATGCAATTATTGAAGATCTATGAAATTCCAGCCTTTGAAATGTCATTGAGATATGCTAGGAACATGTATTAATCAGTACAGCATGCTAAACATCAGCTTTCTCATAAAAGTCACTACTAAATTGCATGGGGTTTAGGGTTTTACACAGCACTCTTAATGTGATTTTAATTTTTTTTCAAGATATGACATTTAAAAAATTTTCTGTTTAGGATATGCTTCCCTTTTCTGTGAGACCAAAGAAAGTGGGAGACAGCACTCCAAAAACAGGTGGGAGAAGCCAGCAAAAGGAAAGCTCAGAGAAGTAAAGCAGTCATAGATACAACATGATTTAAAACAAGAACATCTCCCACTAGTCCTTTCTTAATAATTCTCTAGATCAGATCAAAAGAATTTTGCGATGCTGTTTAAATAGCTTACTAGCGTGGATAAGACTAGTCCTGCTTTCTTGTGATACCTCAATAGAAAAATGTCACCTCAATCTCTCAGCTTTTGGGGATTCAAGGTAAAAGCAGGCTCTTCCAAACTTGCTGCAAGTATATACATAAATGGCTGCCATACAACAGATCATGCAATCTTTCTTCTGCTACCCTCTTTAGCACTACTGTCGATGATTGTCTGGTCTAGAATGAAAAGAATAGTGCAAAAATTTACCTCAGGCATCTTACACTCATGACACCAGAGGTAACAAAACATCCTTCCTTTCATACTTCGAACACAGGTTTTCTATTTCAGCACATTAGCAGCAAAACAGCTTCCTTGTCTCTGACAGCATCGCAGTAGGCTGTATTTTCATTTAAATAATGGAGTTTTACCCTTCTGTAGTCTAGACTTTGTCTAAATAAGGGGAGACTATCTCATCAACATCTTAACTCCACGTTCAAATCAACACAGACTTGCAAGCAACTTTCCTGCAAAACTTTATTGATGTGTATTAGCAATATGTTTCAAGAAATTCTTAAAAAAACCCCAAAAACATGTAAAGGAGAGGACATAAAATGTCATACCTGAGATACTCATTCTATCTGGGCATAAAGACTTCTAAAACCAGAGCAGTGGGCTTTTCTGTACAACCATGATATCTGTCCCTACATGTTATCCTGTATTGCTTTCTAACAAAAGCAGGAACTTGTAGAATGCTGGAAGGCACCGTCCTACATCAAGTTTGCATTCAGATCAAAGTCCTTATTCCAAATCCTGTCCTGACCCTTCAACTTTTTTTTTCAATACGAGATAATGTTTTTACTTAGTTTTCTGATGTCAGAAGAGTCAGTGATAATCTCCTATCCATCTGTGAAAGAACTGGTTACTTGCATCCTATGTGTTTGGATAATGTTCCAAAACAACACATATTGAGTAATAAAACTAACTTGAACACAGTCAGAGTTCACAGAATCAACTAGGTTGGAAAAAACCTCTGAGATCATCAAGTCAAACCTTTGACCTAACAATACCTTGTCAACTAGGAGTTGGCACTCAGTGCCACCTTCAATCTTTTCTTAAATACCTCCAGGGATGGTGACTTCACCACCTTTCTGGGAGGACCATTCCAATGACTAATCACTCTCTCTGTAAAGAAATTCCTTGTAAACTCTAAATTAAACCTCTCCTGGAGCAGTTTAAGACTATGTCCGCTTGTCCTGTTGTTTGTTGCCTGGGAGAAGAGACTGACTCCCACCTGGCAACAAGCTTTCAGGTACAGTCGGGTCTCCTATACCACAGTACCACACGTCTTGCCCCCTACCCACGAAGTTCTCTGTCCAGGTTGATTGGCAGCTCATTAATATGCAAATTTTCCCCACACTCTTACCACACACACACACACCGCCCCCGGCACTCTGGCACTGTTTCGGCACTGCTTTGCTGTGTATTGGTGTTTGTGTCAGGGCTTCCCGGTGCCCACAGCCACACTACACCAGGAAAAATCCCTTTTCTGCCCAGCCGGGGACATGGGTGCGGGGAGCCGCCTGCGCCACTGTCCCGGCGTCTCTCCAGGTGGGTAGATGTGGTCTCTCCATACTTGGTGTAGATGAGTACATCTCGGAGAGTCACTCAGGAAAGTCTCGGACACCACATCTAACTTGAGAGTGTGTAAATCTTTCATGACTGCACGGAGCCTCCTCGTTTGGAGTGAGGCAGGTGCCCGGCTGTGTTGGGAGCGGAACTGCCACTGCAGCTGTGCTGGGAGTGGAGCCGCTGCAGTAGCTGTGCAGGTTGATTTGCTTATTCATGAGTGTCTAATTTGAATATTCATGTGTGTCAGGTCGTGCAGGAACAGTCACAAAATGGGCCTCCTTAATCACTGAAAAATCCTGCCACAAAGATGTGAAGCCACAGTACGGGGAGTGTGAAGTGGAAGAAGGCTGACTGTAGTTGTGGAGAGTGATAAGGCTCCCCTGAACCTCCTCTACTCCAGTCTAAACAACCCCAGCTCCCTCAGGTGCTCCTCATAGGACCTGTGCTCCAGTCCCTTCATCAGCCTCATTGTCCTTCTTTGGGTGGATTCCAGCACCTCAACATCCTGTCTAAACTGGGGGGGCCAGAACTGGACCCAGTACTCAAGATGTGGTCTAACCAGTGCCAACTACAGGGGAAGAATCACTTCCCAGGTCCTGCAGGCCACACTATTCCTGATACTGGCCAGGATGCCATTTGCCTTCTTGGCCACCTGGGCACACTGCTGGGTCATGTTCATTTTCTTGTAGATCAGCAGCCCCAGGTCCCTTTCTGCCTGGCTGTTCTCCAGCCAAGTTGTAACGCTGCAGGGAGTTGTTGTGGACAAAGGGCAGGACTTGGCATTTGGTCTTGTTGAACCTCATACCATTGGATTTGGCCTATCAATCCAGCCTGTCCGGGTCCCTATGCTTGTGCAGCTGTAAAAGCTCCTGATGTGTCAAGTCATCAGAGGTACATATGCAAAAAGACAGATACTGGTGTCTTCTTATCCTAGAGTTCCTACATCTGCAATGAAAACTCCCCATGTACTGGAGTTCCAGATAACAGTTTTAACAAAAACGCTGGAATAGATATGGCAAGGTATTTCCCTCCCTCCCCATGCATCCACCCCACTCCCTGCCCCTGTTCTGTCTCTTTCACATACACAAACCTAAATAAGGCAAAGGGACATAAAGCACAATTATAACACAGCTTTGAGAACAGTTTCGGTTCCATCATTAAGGCTACATAAGAACACAACCAACAGTCAAGGTTTCTGGAGATTGCTGTAGAAGGAATCTACATATTTCAGCATCATGTGTGTGCCATGTAGACCATCTAAACCACAAAAGAACAGCAGAGTATCTTTGCCGCAGTTCAAGGTCACTTGAAAATGTCTATGGAAATGAGTCTCATGAAAATATCACTCTTGATATTACAGAGGTCATCAGTCCAGTGCTTGGTTTGTCGACATAACAATAATTATTACACAATAACAAGCTTAGCTGCCAACCATGGGGACTGGGTATTGGGGTCGTAGAATCTCCAACCTGCAATTTTCAGCTTCACTCCCTATTCAGAGTGGAAACCGCAGTGTGTGTGGCATGCCCTCTGACTGATGTACAAGGTCACTAGAAGTGAAAGTGCAGCACTTGGTGAAATAAAACTTTAGACTAAACAGCATGTGATATTGTCAGGACTTGACCACATGAAGGAAGCTTTCATCACCACATCACGTTTTACCAGATGTTCATGAGCACGCACACTCAAACTTACAATCTCCTGTCTATTAGAAGGAAATTCACACCATTTTCTTTTGTTCATTACAATAAGGTCTTATTTGGACTAGGTTTATAGGAATATTTCAACATATAACAGCTCCCATTGTAGACAGCTGGGAGTGAATACTTGAAAATGTAGTCATCAGACATAATCCCTGTGGGAGAGAGAGGGATTGCTCACCAAACACAGTGCTACCGACAGTTTTTACAAAAGGTTGCCACAACACAGAATGGGCAAAGTGAGGAACGGGAGCTGGGAGGACTGAGGAGACTCTGGGGTAGATGGTGATGGAAGGCCATAGTGCTGTAAGAAAAGGAACAGAAAACTCTGGGTGGGAACTGTTTGGGAATGGGGAAGGAGCTTGAAGAATGGGAGCGATGTGCTGGAAAAGTGTCAGAGAATTTAGAAGCGCTGGGGGTACTTGAACTCTAGGACAGGAGGGTTGAGAAGTAGAAGATTATGAGTTCCCATCACCCAGTCTCTCATGCTAAATCAGGAGAAGATGAGATTATCTTTCGTTAGAGATAAGCAGACCCTCATTAGAAGCCGAGGACACACAGAACTCCATCTAGTTTCTTTCTTGCTGTAGGACTATCAGGACACTCCCTCACTAACAAGCTGGAAGTACTTCAGTATTTCCAACCTCTCTTGGTCATAGGGTATGTCTATCAGAATTTCCTACAATGAATCTTAACAAAAATGTGACTATTTCAGATTAAGGAACAATGGATTCACCCTGCAAACAGTGCTATCATTGAAATGAATTTTAGAATACTTTTAGGGATTTAATTTTTTTTAGCTTCCTGTTGTTTCTTTTGGTCCCCATCTTCCACTAGCACAAACTGTTGTGACATTGGAAAAAAACAGTCCCCATTTCCCGCTACAATATGCTTAAGGCTCTTAGTTGACTCCTCACAGAAAAGTTAGATATTTCACAGAATTTTTAGTACTATACTGCCATCTCTCTCCCTTTTATTTCAGGAATTTCCTCCCTTCTCCATTCACCAGTGCAAGCTCCAACAAGCAAGAAGTGGTTTTCCAAGACCCTTCCCCCTTTAGGACCACTAACCCCAAGACAAGGCAGATGTTTCTCAGCATAAAGACCTCCCCATTGACAGAAACAAAACACTCTATTTGCTTGCTAATCAGCAAATACGTAGTCACATCACTCGCAGTTAGTTGTTGCACCTGCCCAAAAGTACCTATAATGAAACCAGGAGCACCTGAGAGCCCTGAATAGGTTCCTCCCCCTGGATATGCTCTCCTATGCAGGGAGGGGTGCCATTGTACAGAGGTGTGAAACTACCTCTATGTAGACGGATGCTAGGTACTCGTTTTAAGCGCCATGTAGATGCTATTTCTGAATTGTGTTCACTTATCCAGAGAAGATGAAGCAGTACTGCAGCTCTTCTTCTGTATCTTCATTGGTGATAGGAGAAAAACCTCACTGCCACATAGAAATGTGCTACTCAAATAGCAAGCTGTGATCTGGACTGAGACTACTGAGAGCATTTTGTCTCCTGGAACCCTTACCATGTCTACACCTCAGTAGAAATGGGGACTGTGCTCCTTACAGCTTTCTGTTGTCTTAAGGGGCTGTTATGAAGCCGTCACGTGGAATAAAGCGTCTGGGACCTGGGTATTTCTTCTGGCTGAATGCAGCTCGGTAAAACTGCCCAGGAGACTTCAACAAACATTAGTTTAGTAGCTGTGCCCTCAAGACCTACGTTTCAAGAGTTAAACAACCCTAGAGATAAGAAGCTATTTTGTAATCACCACAAATAAATGAGTTTATATAACCCAATATGCTACATGACACCTTCTTAGCAACCAGTTCACCTGTTCTCACTTCATTAAATTCAAACTTTTTGAAGGCCTGTCTAGAGCTGCCTTCTTTCCTCCTTATGCTCCATCAGGGTTTTCCCTTGGTGTTTTAACAAAAAGTTTCCATCAATAAGATCAACAACATTTTGAAAAGGAAAAAAAATTGTTGGAGAAATGAGAAACCCACAATAACACACTGACCAAGACATATCAGAACTCATTACTTTGAAAAACATTTTCAGAACAGATTTTTTTGTGTGTGTGTGTAGTTGTTTTCTTTTATTCTACCACCTCTAGGGCCAGTACATTGCACAAGCACAATCTGAGCAGCATTTGAGATGGGATCAGTATTTTAGAAGATTAGGCACAACCTTCTTAGAGAGGGACAACATGCACTCCTTTCCATCATGGCATCGCTTGCTGCCGGTTTTCTTTAAGACAACCAGTTATTGTCAGAGAGAGAAATAAGAGACTTCAGAGAAAAACAAAATCAAGGTCTTAATGAACTGATAATGATTTCTTCCCTTATGGTAAACAAGTTCTTCTATTCTCTCAGAGTGGGATCCAAAACCTGCTGAAGGTTATGGAGCCTCCCTATTGATTTAAATAGGCTTTGGATCTTCTCTAATTTCCTCCTCACAGTTTTATCTTATTTCTAAGAGGCCAGATGCTGGGTCCGTATCTGCTCAAATCTATATTTTGCTAATGGAGCTCATGTTTCTGTAGAAAGAAATGTAACTGAGTTCCCTTAATCCCCATTGCTGGGTGGCTCTAAAAGAGAGACTTAGTCCATCCTATGGTGCAGAGATAAGAATCATATTTTAAACCAGCCTACTTTAAATGAAATTAAATAGCTGTCAGTGTTAATTGAGGACACTTGTCCCTGGAACCAAAAAAATGGGATTTTATTTCTTCCTTCTAAAAGAGCTGCACTTATTTCATGTCCCCAAATGGTCAGATATGGATAACCTCCCAGAAAATTGAGGAGATACGTGTTTGTGCAAACTGCTTTTAAGGAGAGAGGGAATCTTCTTTAAGTTTCTGAATAATTTATACTTCATTCAGCCTTAGATAAAAACATAAATAGTGTATACTTGGACCTTTTAATAATAACTTCCACTGTTTAAGAGTGATGAAGTATCTTACCTGTGCAATGTTATACCCAAAATGAAATTTAAAAAAACCCTATAGATAGTGTATGGGAAAAAAATAAATGCTGCAGCTAAGTGCTCTGTGTCACAAACAATCTCATGCATGTGACACGGCATTTCACATGCTGGACCATAGTCTGGGCTGAAGCAAGGTTACAGAGAAGCAAAAGGGCTGTTCTGTGGTTTTATCTATGGGTGGTATTACAGACCACTGTATTCTTTAATGTGCTTTCTTTAGAATGCCATGCAGATTAATAAAAAAATAAATCAAAATGAAGCAAATACAGAAAAAATCCCACAGTTTCGTTTTTGCTGGTAATTTGTAGTTTTCTTTGAAATACCTGTCCTTTTTAAAAAAATCTAGCAACCTATTGTGTTGCTGCCTTTATTTCTAGAAGATTGCCTCTCTCAGTCAACACAGAGTGCTTCGGCAGGGTTTGATATTCAGCATCTGAGCTGTACTAATTGGGCAATCTTTGTAGGAGAAGATATTATCCTATATCAGGCCAACAAATACATTGGAAGAAGGTACAAGGTTTTGGGTTAATTGGTTAAAGGAAGTCACACAGTCACACCTGTGCTAATTAGAATAATGAACATGCAACCATCTCTAGCTTTTCATAAAGGGATTCTCCTTTTAGTCATAGAAGTAATTCCTAAATTGCCTTCCTTGAATATACATACCAGTAAGGCTCAATCATTCAAATCTTCACTACAAGCTATCCAGAAAGAGCCTAACAGACTGGCAGGAGAGAATTCACTCAAAGAAGCATACAAAAGCATAAAATATATTTTTTGGACTCATTCTCTGTGTCTGATCAAAGCTGCAGACCCTAACTACAGAGATATTACATGCAGATTTTGTCATCTGTTATCCTTAAGACTGTAAAAATCATTCCAGCGTAACAATTTGGAGCTCATCCCTTTTTGCTTAGCTAGCTGATGAAATGTATCCTTCTGTATGTTGCACTCTAGCTAACCAGTGGCCCAAACCCTGAACGTTCAAAATTTTTATATAGCTGTTAATTAAACTAAGACCATAAAGCTTTAAACACACCAAAACAGATCAAGGGTCAAGGGTTAATAAAACGAACAAAATGAAATGGCCAAATTTTCTACAAATAAATAAAGGCATCAATTAATCTAAGTACAAGTAAAGTGGAAAATTCAGTGAAATAGGAAAAAAAACCCCCAACCCTACCTGATCTCATTCCATTATATTTAAAGAAGTCAAACCCATTTTGTCCAGTGGTTCTTTGGGGAACAGTAGAACTGCATTTTGTTTTCACACATGGAGTGAAATGCAGAATGTGCTCTGTAAAAGATGTATACTCAAAGGGTTTTTCGTTTTCCAGTGTGGTCTCTGCCTTTTTTTCCTGTTTTTTCCACCTCTTCTTGCCCACCCCCAGTGCTTTTATTCAGAAAAACAGCATGAATAAATAAGACCATCAATAAGAATGTGAAATATTAGCAGAGGAATCTTGTCATATTTCTTTACTGTGACCATATATAGAACCTGATTAAAAACCAATACAGAGCACATTACACATTAAACTTTACTAACACCATCCTCCCACTTTTAGGTTTTCCATTTGATTTTCTCAATTCCAGGCTTTTATCACCATGGTGGTTTGATAAAAGTCTGGTTTAGTCGTGTGACACTGCAAAAAGGATTGTACTCTCAAGAACATTCTCACCATTTCTGAAGTATCCAGTTTTTGTCTCACTTATACTGAAGAATACGCGCCCCTTGGGGTGTTTTCAACTCCACTTGAGTGCTGTGGTGTTTACATTTATACATTTATTCCAACTATGTCATTAAGTTAATATTTAATGGATGGCATTTTCCTCCACCTGACTGAGGTTAAAGTTAGATGAAGTCCTGCCTGAGCACCAGCAATGAACATTGAAGTTGTTCATATTGATTGCTACCACTGAGGAACACGAATACCTGAATGAGTTGTAGTACTGAGAGTACTCCCCAAGGTTTAAGGATTGAAAACACCTGTCTGTAGCTTTAAAGGATGAGTGCATCCATGTCAGAGCCCAAATGGATTGCTCAGTCCAGGCAATCTGGTCCTGAGAAGCATCTGCAGGACTCTCCCTCCCTCCTGAGCTATGCTGAGGCTCAGGCTTCCACCCCTGGTCTCTGCCTGAGCTACATGTCCAGTGCTCAGTCTCATATATGTCCCTGACTCCTGGACTAGAGGTCTTGGCTTGGCTGTGGACTTGCCTTATCACTGTGAACCCAGCTAGTGACCTGAGTTCATAGCTCAGGCTGGTGACCATCCCTAAAATTGCTCTGCTTGATAGTCTTGAAGTACCATGGGACAGATTCCAATTAAGGGCTTAGAGGCATTTTTACAATAAGAAATGAACTACTCTATTCAACCTGTGCTTTGTGGAGAAGATTTATGAATCTCTACCAGTTCCATGATTTCAAGACTTCACTGTATTATAAGATCTTCAATTTGGCTTCATCTAAAACCTTCAACTGGAAGATTTTAGGGGAGAAATTATCTTTTCTCCCCATATATTTGGGGTCCACAAATTTCTCAGCTAAGAAACAAATGCTGAGCTAAAGGAGAAGTCTTTGCCAAGCAAAATGCCTGTGCCACAAAAGGCAATATTTTCATGAAAAATAAGATATTTATTGGAAACACATGATTATTTTGTGGCAAATGGGTACCAGTTTAAAAACCTACAAGTGAGATTGCCTTAAACTTTCCTATTCCTTGTTTTTCTTTTCATTTCTCTGTTGCTGGTAGGTAAACCATTTGCGGCTGTTTACAATTTCCATGCAGACTAAACTGACCTGACACAGTTCGGAAGATGAGAAGAGCCCATTGGACTCAAGAAGACCATTTTCATAACATCTCAGGCAAGTGCTGGGACTGGTGACTGGAATGGCAGCAGGAAACAGCTGTCAGGGAGAAGACCACCATTTTGGCTCCTTCCATGAAGACATAGGGATTTGGTAAACAGACCGCCAATGGAATGTCCCTTTTCCCTTTTTTTTTCCTGCCTGCTTCCTTCTCTCTTCCCCTCCTTTGCAGCACGATGAGACTGCAACAGAGGTATGTCCATGGCATGTCTCCTGTCCTTGCTGGGTACAGGAAGAAACCAAAGGGGATTAGGGATGCAAAAGCGCCATGCTAAGACACAGGCTGTTTGGTTCGGCTGCTCACTGCTGATGGCTCCAGCACAATCCCCAGATCCAATCCCAGAGAAAGGAGAGGGAGAGCAACACAGAAAATCCAGAAGGCAGAGACACGAGCAACCTGTGTTTCGTACCAGCACCAAATTTTCTGAGGTTTTGAACCTGAAGTGCTTTACAGCTCTGCTCCATTAAGAGCAACAGGGTGAGGAGACTCTTAATTCATCATAGTCACAAACCAAATCCTGCCTTAAGCCATCAGGTTTCACATGAAAAAAATAAAAAGAGAAAACAGAAGCCAAAAACGTTCAATAAAACCACAGAGACAATAAATCTGCCCAGTTTCATGCAGAAAAGCTACCTTTGAAACATCCTCTGGCAAACCTGATGAGAGCTTCAGGTCCCTAATGAAACCTGAAACCTGTGGGTTTGTGTTTTGGCTGTTAACTCAGCACAAGTCAGGGAAAGAGCTACTCCCACGACTCAGGGGAAGAAACCCTTAAAACATCTCTGCTGCTTCCTCTTTCCCAAGGAATTCCTGATTTCTGGCACTTCCAGTAAGAGACAAACCATGCAGATTCAGTGGGAACTGGTGGGAGAGAGATGCTACCCACATTTCTGAGAGATTTTAAGTCAGGCTTGGGCGCTCTGTGCCCAGAAGATTACATCTAGCCCTAGGAATGAGAGGAGTGGTACTCTCTATCACCCAGTCTTTAACTACAAGCACAAGGAGCGTTTCCCCACAGCTCTAGTGAGTGATACAGGGATTTCCTCTTCAAACACATTCAGCCCCGTTTCTACTTCTTTTCCTGCTAGCTAATATTATTGCTACGGCAGAGAGTTTAGCAAGCCAAGAGAAAGTGCCAAAATCGCTACTTTCCTAGGGACAGTGGGTAAAGGGCAAGGCTGCCCTGAAATTAGCAGATAAGAGCAGATCTTAACTGAAGCTTTTATCGGTTGTTTGTGTTCACCGAAGCCAGATGATTTTCGAGGAGCCGCTTAGAGATTTAAAGCGCTGATGTGACAGGAACTCTTTGATTTTAATGTTTCTGCCCTCTTCTTGCAGCCAGTGTTTATGTAAACTTGAGAAAAACTGCCACTACTGTTCATCTCCCTCATTTTTCAGCCTTAATGGTAATTACATTCCATGCATGACAGGAGACTCAGCATTGCATTCAAGACAGGGGCTGTAACGTTGCCTTTGACATGCCATTACTTTGCATTAAGTCACGGTTTCATAGAAGGGGAAAAAAATAACATGTTGCAAGAGTGTAGACTTAACGAGTATTGCAAAAAAACATACTGTTGATGTGCGTAAGTGGCTTCAATAAAACACTGCAGCTTGAGATTTCCAGGGCCAGACAGCTGATGGAGGCATCACTGCTATTGGAATTCAATTGAAAAAAGGGTCCTGTTTCCCTATGCTCCTTTGAAATCCCAGCCTCTAAACTTTCCATTTAAAGGGCTGTAGATTTTCTTCCCTATGTTCTGAAAAACAGCAAGGCAGTCCTCCAGGTATGCAAAAGGGTGGGAGGTGTGTACTCTGAGTTTGTGTCTATAGGTATGCTATATAGCTCTTCCCAGCCAAAAGCCTTTCTGCCTAACTGCCTTAATTTTGCACATAATGCTTTCATGTCAGAGCTCCTTTCAGTACGGGGTTTTTCATGTCAAATCTTTTTTTTTTTAAGGGACAAATTTTCTGTTTGTGCAAGATCACTACCATATTTGTCTATGCTCTCAGCTTTTCTCTCTCGGCTGCTAAGCACTCTTTTCTCTGTGCATTGCAAAAATCCCATGCTGCAAAATATTTGTTGTATCTTACCAGTCCTGGATGAACTACATACCTCAACAGAGGTTGGCTTTTATTTACCAAAATGAAAAAAGATGGTTATTTTAATACAATGCTTACTTAGCAAATAATTTGCTGTTCTCCTTTTGTTTCATCTGATTGAGGTTAGCTGTTCCAGATACAAACTGGGCAGCTGATAATGTGAAGGAGGAAAAATAAGTAATAGTTGTTAGTTTTCTCCTCCAGATACAATGCTGACGGTATGGTCACCTGACTGATGGCCATGTATGTCATGTTTTTGAGAATCACAGAATAATCTGAGTTGGAAGGGACCCACAAGGATCATCGAGTCCAACTCCTAAACAGCACCACTGCCTCCCTGTCCGGCAATCGAACACCAGTCTCTCGCATGATAGGTGAGGACACGCATCACTGTACTAAAGTGGAATTTTACAAAAAGAAAATATAGCAAGCTGCATCATTAACAGTTTCCCACAAGATACAGCTTACAACTGGTTTTTGTGTGACACTCAGAACTTTGCAATGTGCACAAACATCATCTGAGACATCTCATGGCCATGAACAGCAAGAAACAGAGCACAGAGAAGACATTTCAATCTGGAAGGAATGTTCATCCTCAAGCTCCTAAGTATCATTACCCATCTGAACTCCACTCCTAGCAGCCCCTGGCTAAAATAAATGGACCACAGTGAGTGATTTCAAGCAAGTATTGACATAAAAGCATCTTTGACTCAGTCTCAACCCTGAAACAAAGCCAACTGCTCTGGGCAAAGTTTATTTCTGTAGCACTTCAGTTTCAGCCTTGGCTCCAAGCTCCTGGAGAGGAAAAGGTGGTTTTACCTTGAGCAGAAGCCAGGTTATTCCCCCACCCCCATCTCACACCAACTGTCCTGCCAGCAGCCCCCACAGGATAACCCCTGTCTGCTTCCATGGCCTCAGGCACTGCACGGCACCTCTTCCCCTCACAGTCGCTACCCTTCCCTTGCTAGCACAGATTGAAGCTGAGGCCAGCCAAGGCTGATTTACCTACTTGTAAGGGTCAGTTGTTGCAGGTGTTGGCAAAGAGTGTGATGTGCCAGGGGGGCCACCCAGTGCTGCAGTCTACATCTCTTGGGAGCAGCAAGGTGCCATCGCTTCTCAAGCATGTAGGCAGCCTCAAGAGTATAGTAGTTTTTAGACCACCTTTGTTGAACAAGCAACTTTTTCTCTCCATCCTGGAGAGCAAAACATAGCTGTATGTATAACGGGTCAAAAGCTACATTTATTACTCTGCAAGTGCAGATGCCCTGGAGAGGGGAACTACAAAAAAAGAAAACAATTTACCTGTATGCTTAATCTAGCCTACGTTGAGAGGGTACAACCTGGCAGTATCTTCCTCCTAATGGAAATGGACAGTACACCAATTATATTAGTTTTCATTCTTTAAATTACAGATTAGATTTTAAAGTTCCACACTGCTTCCAAAGGCCTCTTTAAAGGCCTTTTTCAGGGTTTTATCTCATGGCCCTTAAAGAACTCGCTTTAGATGACACAGCCAAAAGAAAAAAAAAAGCAGAAAAAACCTTAAACCCCAATCGATTGCTCTGGTAATGGAAATGGAAACCCTGCTTGTCCTTATTATCATGAGTCTTATTACCCTTGTCATCACCACCACCATTATGCCATGAGGCTTTTATTCTCCAGGCATTGTGAGGAGGTTCAGCGGCAGAAGGGGCAAGCACCCAAGCCTCTCCCTGCTTGGAGCTGCAGGGCCACACTCCCATCTGTCAGTGGTTCCCTTAAGTGGTGCTTTATCTTCTCTGCCTAACGACTTACACTTTATTGTATCTGTGTCACAGTAATGCCTGAGCTCTCTGCTAAAATCAGGGATCCCCTCCAATGACAGCCTGTGCAGGCTTACATAAAAAAAATTGTCCCTGCCTCATGGGGCTTGCAATTTAAACCATCAGGATTTTCTAGGCTGGATCCCCATCCTCTCAGAATGCACAGAGACCAGTCCATGAAGGAGGGTGTGCAGGAACAAATCAAATTTCTGCTTGGAATGCCCATCATGCTATTCAGAAAACATGGTTCCCCTGAAGCAGTACATGAAAAACCACATTTTCTATAGATGCAGAGGGTCAAATTCCATTATTCAGCCTAGACACAAGTCCAGGTCAGCTCTAGAGACTTTAATAGAAATTACCAGATTTTTAGGAGGATTAGTGAGAGCAGGGTATGGCCTACAGCAAGTACTTTTAAAAAATGCCATATTAGTGACTCTTCTGCAGGCGCACAAAAAAGCTCGCAGGTAAGGAACTTTCAGTAACCTCATAATTTCCGTAGAATTATACTACTGTGATTGGGTGTTTTTGTAGGCAGGATTAAGCTGGAATCTCCTGAATGACATACAACAAACTGTAATTGGAATGACTGTGCAGGAAGTATAAGGCCTGGATGTGGCAATAGGATTAGACCAAAATATTTCCTCTCATCTAGAAATCTTGGCAGTATGATAGGTCCCACAGGTTCTCCAAAAGGTGTTTTGCTTTTCTACAAATCTCTGTATTTAATAGAGAAAATGGGCCAAAAATTTTATTTCAGAAATAAGAGTTTTCCAGTCTGATAAATATCACTGCTGCTGATACTACAATCTCGTGGGCAAGAAATCCTCAAGGGAACTCTGGGACTCAGGGAGATATTCTAGTGGTGGTCTTGGCAGTGCCAGGTTAGCAGCTGGACTCACTGATCTTAAAGTTCTTCCCCTAATATCTCCCTAAAGCACCCAATGTCCATATGTCCCTGTGGTCCTTGGGTTCCAACAGTGCTCAGGAAAAAGGGAACTACTATGTAAGAACACTGGGTTGTTGCTGGCAAAGGACCGCTGACTTCTCCAGGAGTGGACTAGTGGGGTCAGGAAGATCACTGCAGTCACCCATCCACTGTCACTTCAGGACCAGAGGTGGCACCTCTGTGTCATGCTCTGCTGTGCAACAAGGACAGTGCTCATCCAAGCATAAGTGCAAAGATGCTGTGTTGCAAGGCACAAATGTGCTTCAAGGGCTCGGACAAGAAGGCTTTAGAAGCAGAAGGAGTTGACCCTTGATCTGAGCCTTACACTTCTGTCCTGGGCTCCAGATCCTTACTTCAGCTGGCAGCCTGACCGTCCAGAAACTCTGGTATCTCTCTTCCTGCCTTCTTCGCCTTGTGCACCACTCACAGTTTAATTAGCTGTTCCTATTATTGTTACCTTTCTCCCATGATTGCTTGTTCACTCCTAACAATGAGGAATGCGACTGGCTGGCAGTTATCAGCTAATTGGGGCTGAATAAGGTCACTGGCTAGGCATTATCCTGACCAAACCAAAATGCACATTGACGTTCAGTGCAAACATTATCCTCTGCATGAAATATCCAGCTTTAACCAGAAGCATGCCTTTCAAATTTTAGTGAAGCTGCTCTGCAAAAGCTCCATGTATGTGATTCTATCAGATCCGAGGGAATAAGCTGCAAGAAAAAGCACACAGTGGCACACACGCTGCTCTGCACACTGCATAAGCAAGTTTTCTGGCAGATTTATTCACTGAGGTACCCAGGGAAGTGACTGTGGTTGAAAGTAGGATCATCACTAGGCACAGTGGTTGCAGAGATGAGCTTACTCATTCAGTGAATCTCACACATCTGCACATCACAGAAATGATTCCAGAGAGTCTTGTTGCATGTTGGGAGTTCATGTTACTTTTCCAGTCTGTTTGACCAGGTTGGAAACCCTTGCTTTCAAACATTCGATTCCTGAGCAGTTGCCCTCTTTAACCTTTTTTGTATCCTGCTTTTATTTGCTAATGGTCTGTTTACACCACCAAAGTTTTGTTGATATGAGTAGTTGAGACATGTCTATTAATCATCCTAGTGCCCATATTCATTTCCCTGTCCATGCATCACCATACCTTTTTTTTGTTATTCTTAATTCATTTGATAAATCTTTCAGTCATTCAATTAGAAAACTGAAATAATACCCTGTGATCTAGGTGCCAGTCAGACATCATGCTTAAGTCACAAAGGGGCTGACTAAGAGATTTGATGGACAAGAAGGGATGAAGACTGACATAGGAAGAAAGCATCTCTGTAAGTCATTGAATATCTCTTGCTCCTCTGTAGGGAAGCAAGACCCAGAACGTGGACAGGCATCTGCTATGGTTATGCTCTCTGGGAGGTAATCTGAGCGCTCTGTATGGATTACCTTGAGGACAGGTGCATCTCTTAATGACAAGGGTGGCCATTCATCTAAGGGCCAAAACCAGGTCCTGTTCATTAAAGACCAGGACTTAGCCTTTGGTGAAATAGTAAATTATATCAATGACTTGAAAATGAGAGCTGGAGTTTTATTTGGCATTTTGGGATTAAAGACTGATTTTCCCTCATAGCACTGCTCACACTTAATAAGGATGTCAGATTCTCAGAGCTGAAATATTCAAATACACAAGGAAGTGTGTAGCTTTCCCAGCCACTATTACCTTATATAGGTGAATAATGAGTACTTGAGTAAAAATCCTCATTGAGGCACTGGGGGTGAGTATTAGAAGGATATACCTGCAGTTCAGGCTGGCTGTACAGTCAGCAAACAGTGGAGTGCAAGTAACCGAGGGGACTCGCTCTGCCTTCAGCAGCTGCGAAAGGGGTTGGAAACAGAGGGGCACTGCCAGAAAATCTTCATGTGCTGATCGTTGGCACTCAGATTTCAGATCTTTTGACGGAAAGCAAAGACTTATCCAGCTGAGAAGATTAACAGTGATGAGGTTGAGGTTCAGCTCTGATATAAAGTGATTTAACACTTGGTTGTGCAAAACACCAACCAAGAGAATTTCCTTGTGCTTTCAGCCAAACAGAAAATCTCTGTGAAATTATCTAAAATAACAACATCCTTTATGAGCTTTCATCCCCGCACCATATGTTTGCAGTCAGATGAGGCTATTTCCACGCTGCACCCTGCACTTGGTGCACACATGCATGTGCATCTGTATGTCAGAAATGGGGCTGCCCACCTCCTGTGTGCAGGAGCCCACTGTTCGGGCACTCACAAACTTCAACGGACTGAAATCTTCCAGGTCAAGTTTCTGTTTATGGGTGATTTTATAGCTTTGATTTAAAGCCACGTAGGAAGCCTGCTTCAACTGAGAGTCGATTTAATTAAAGGGGAGTTTATATATCGGTGTGCTTTAGGTTGGGCTTTCAGTAGATAGGAGTGACTTTATGTTTGCTTCAATGTCATTCACAATTCTTATTTAGTATTTAAAAATTAAGATGATGGTGATCCCTACCTGTCAGTTCATTTACCCTTTCACTAGACTACCTACTTCCTCTCTTCCCCTTCTGTCTACACAAAATGAAACGTGGTTGCTTTTTTGTCTAAAATAAGCTGATGAAACATATATTGTGCTTCACTGTTGGGATATTTTGTCTTTCCATCTTTTCTCTTTAGTTCCGGGGACCAGGCAATACCTATTTGTGGATTGCATGTGTTGCCTGATAGCTGCCTGAGGCAGATTGACCTGGGCAGTATGGCTCCATGGCATGTCCTGGTGGAAGGAAAAAACCGAAGCCTTCAGCAGTAAAAAATAATTGGGCAGGACGTTTAAAAATGTGTCAGTTAAATTAGTTAATCAATACTTCACAAAATTTGGCACCAAGTTCAATAAATTCTTTTTACATATATTTCCTTTTTGGAATCCAGTATTTTATTATCTCAGATTTAGGCTACCTGGATACCTACTGTTTATATTCCTTAGGAAAATATTTCCTACACAACCTTATGAGTTACCTTTAGTAGTGCAGATGAGCTGCCTTGTATAGCTGTCACTGTGCTCATGCCCAGTCTCAGGACAAAGCCACCCATTTCTTGCAGAACTGTTATGAACTCTTACCAATCATCCCTTATCAACAAAGCTTTAAGAGTAACACTCTACGTTATGCAAGAAGCTAGGAAGTGTATTGGCTCCCCCTACACTACAAATATTTTGCGAATGAAGACCAAACAATATAAAAGCTATGCAGCTTGTAGCAACTAGTACACTACTTTCCTTGTTCATTCCCTTCAACACACAGTTTTAACAAAAGTGTCTGTCTCATGTATTTTCAGCAAGGTCTTGTTGGCCTCTTAATAAAAGAAAAAAGTCAAGATAAAAGGAATTACAAAGAGTATGTATTAGTTTGTAAGGGAATGAGCAGAACAGATATGCATGTCTAGTAGAGATAAACACGACATACCCTGCTAGTGTCAGAAAATGCTTTTACAAAAGGCGTAATAGACCAAAATCAGTCTAGATCCCTCTTTCCTACCTGTTCTCAAGGGATGCCAATTTGCTACAGAAAGTTGTTACATTTCCATTTATTTTTATTTTGAATGCACAGAGTTGCTCCCCTTCCACTGACATCACATTTGCCACACCTGTTTTCAAAAGAGACACAGATTCCTCATCGAGGAAAAAAGTACCAAAACAAAAGTACCAGAATTGGCTAAATTACAGTAATTATGAAATTGCTATTACTGCTTTAGAAAAAAGAGTACTAAAAGTATATGTGTTGTTCTGATACTTTTTACTTCCTTTGCTTAAGTTTAAACAAAGCATCTGAAAATTTCAGGTAAACCTGAAAACACATTTTTCACCAGTTCAAAGCATCTTTTTTTAGTTGTTCATTAGGTAAGAAACCAAGTAATTTTGTGCTGATACAGATTAGCTCCTTTATAAATCACGGGCCCCAAAAGCTCACTACAAAATAATCACATGTTCTTCTTGCTCAGCTTAGAACTGTCAAGGAAGGCTGATGGAACTTGAGTTTCCCCATCACGCCAGTGTTCTTGAACACCTAATGCACATGAAAGTATTTCCTTAGAGTTCCTGAGTTCCCAAATCCACAGTTACATTCAGTTACATTTCCAAATAAACTAGCTTCATTTGCAGAACCTATATAACCTCTAAGCAGCTGAAACTCCTAAAACACTGAACCTGCTGGTTGGTTATACAGTGAATCCCCACTGCATCGCGACTTCTCCAGTATGACCCCGCCCATTTGCGAAGCAAATTTTTCACAATTATGATTCAGGCATTTGCGAGTCGAGACNGAAGCCCCGGCCCCGCCATAAGCGCACGGGGTGTCACAATGTTGCAAAGTTAAGGTTTCTCCAGGCTCCAGAAATGCTGACCAGAGCTCAGGGACACCCCTTCCTTGCCATGGAGGCAGGGCGAGCACGCATGGGGCGGCGTGGGGCCCCTGGGGCCAGCACAAGGACTGGGGCCGGGCCAGGGGAGCAGCGGCATGAGGTTTGGGCTGCAAGGACACACAGTCACAGTAGCTGCTGAGAAACGGTTCCCTTTGCTCCCCCCGGCTCACAGAGCCCGAGGGAAGAAGCAGAAAATTGTCCGCACCACTCCAGAGTTCCTGGGGGTGGGGGTGGAGCAATGGGTGTGGCCTGCATGCATATTAACGACCTGCACTTCTTTGTGAGTTTAGCGTTTCGTGACGCCTTTGGCATGTCCATTCCTCGCGACGGACAGGGTATAACTGTAACACTTCATCTTGGATTAAAAAAAAAAGGCAAGTCAAATGTATTTGGGTTATATGGATGGCTTCTGAGATGCCTTTAAAGAGTACCTTTAGGACACCAAATTTCAAACTTTGATACAACTTTAATATATTTGCTTACTTGTTCTGTGTGCTGAAATACATTAGTGGAAAGGGGTTGAAAGAAGGTTAATTCAAAGCAAATTGCTTTATTATGTTACCTCTTCTCATCCACCAAATCAGAACAAGGGTTTCAGCTCATAACAAGACGCACCTGTTTTGATCAACCAAAGATTTTCCATAGGCAGAAGCTGCCTTCATCACTTACTGTATAAACTGAGGATTGACTTTGAAATTGAAACTCTTTGGCCAAACGCTGTTACAGATCACTCAGTGAAGTGTGTATCATGTACAGTGTGGGCAACTCTAAAGAGACTGATATCCTATCTTACAAGGAGAGTGTTGAATTCATCAGGAAGGTTCTTCTAGTCTTTCAAAATTTAAAGGTTTTGTTGGAAAAGTAGAACACCAACACATCTAATTACAGGGTGAATGTTTCCAAATGGTCCTAGCAAGGTTTTTTGCATCCTCAAATTTTTCAACCCAGCAACAAGAAGTAAATATATTTGCACCTTGATGAACATATGGGCCATTTACAATTTGAAATATTCTCCTTGCCTTCTGTATGGCTGAAAATATTGTAATAGCAGATTTGATTTTTTCTTTAATCCTTTTGAGAAATTGAATCAGTTCTGACATCTCCTCTTTTTTTTTCCCCTAAAAGTGAAATATTTGAATCAATTTTTAATAAGATTGTAATTGACAAATTCATTGGAACATTAGTGAACATTTAAATACTAATTAGCTAAGCCACTGCTAATCTCTCCCAAGCAGAGCTCACAGACACAAATGTCAATTAAACCTGAGTTTGTCCCCAAGGAAAGAAAGGTCAGAGGGTAGTGTTCAGTCAGCTGTGAGATCATGTTAAGGCAGTGTTAGGAGTCATAATCTCTGCCAGGAAAAAAAAAAAGAAAACAAAGCTAAAGTTTCTTTTACTTTTTATCTTTTTAAATAATTGCCTTAAGTATAGGGTTGAGAGGTGAGAAACAAGGGGAAAATTACAAGAATTGAATCAAAAACAGTTACCTCTTTAGCAACAAACCAAATAGCCATCAATCCATTGCCTGAGGAGTCTCATAAGACAGCTCATTCCCTGCTTACTGATAAATCATTGAGTATCTTAGGCAAACTCCTTTTTGTTTCTACCAGGTTAAGACATAGGTTTTTATTTACTCCTGAATTGCTCTAAAGTGTTTAAATTTGTGTGTAGTTTTTTTTTCCCTCCTAACAATCCCCTAACGACCTTCCCCAAAGAAAAGCACACCTGGATACCATGCACCCCTTCAACATTTCCAAGACCCGTGGACCTATTTGCTGTGACTAGCAAACGGAGGATAGCAAAGTAAGTGGTGTGTGCTCACCATGCTCTCCCAGTTTGCTTCCTTTTGCTTTTCAGAGCACTTTGTTCCAGTTCTCTGTGCACTTAGGAGGCAGATGCCTTTCAGTACACAAATCGTCCTATTAAAGTCAAGGGATTTCTTCTGCCCTTTGAAATACACAGCTCAAGTGTTTCGGTAGACTGAAGTTGTAACTCATGAAAATTCATGAACCAGCACCAAAGAGGTATGTTTAACTATATGCTGCAATGTTTCCACAGATCATTTATTTATTTTGCACTGATGGACTTCAGCACCTGTTAAGCACTTTCTTCCTCAATGAGGGATTCAAACACCTTAAGTTATAGCTGCATCCCTTCTTCCCTAGAGAATCTTCCAAGGAACACTGCATAGAAAGCAGCTCCTAAGACACAATCTCAGAAGTGCAGTTCTGTTGATACATAATATAAAATGAATCACTTCAAACAAGGAGGTAAAGCACACAATAGATGGTTCCTGACTTGAGCTCCCACTGTGAGAAGTGTGTAGATTAAAACTCGCTCTTATGAGAGTAGGATTCTTGTATCAACCTGCTATATCAAAACCTTGTATTTTACATAAAGCTAATGGTAGAGTACAGGCAGCCTACAGCATGGTAGAGTTAAAGTTAAAGCTGATATTAGGGCACTTGGAAAGGACAATTTGCTACAGGAAGTGTTTTGAAAAGACAAACACAGTCAGTTACACAGCTTGGTGAGGCCTCAAGTACAACATATAGATTCTCCTTGTTCTTGGAAAGGTTTAATATTAGCGCCTCTTATGTGTGCTTAAAAGGAAAAAAAAAAAAAGAAATAAACCATTCTTCCAAAACCAAGACTAAAGTATCCTCAACATAGCTTAAAAAGAAAAAAAACTGTTCACATGCCATGCTGGTTAGCAAGCTATTTATACGTTGATTTATTTAGGGGATTTGGAGAAATCTCAGCAGAGAAAAATATTACAGCTTGTAGTCATAATTTCCTGAAGTTTAAGTGTTCATAGATTTGTAATGCTCCAAGATAGAAGGGGCCACTCTGTTATTCAGTCTGACCTGTTATATATCACAGGTCATTACATTTCACCAAGTTACCTTTGCATCAACTCCAATAAATTGTGTTTTGCTAAAGACCATCCTCAGAAAGGCATCCATCTGGACGCAAAAACTTTGGGAATCAGAGGATCCACCCTCCTCCCACTAGTGTATTCTAGTGATTAGGCTCATTCTAATAAAAAAACCCTGTGTCACTTTCAGCTTAATTTGTCCAGCTTCAGCTTCCTGCTACAGATTGTGTTTATATTTTGCTTCACTGGGCTGCAAAGCATTTTGGTATTGACCCTTCTCTTGCAATGAAGATGCCTCTCTGGAGGACCTTTATGGAGGATCAACAGCCATAAGAAGCTCCATCTAAGTAATTTCCCTCCAACCCTTGATTTTGTTTTACAGCTGTTTCTATGCTCTCTGGATATACATATACCTTACAAGCAGAACTTTATGAAGCTGCAGTATTTCAGTATCATTCTCACCAGTCCAAATCACAGACAAACTCGGAGCTCACTCAGTAACTTCTTTATTCATGTAAATGTTACTGGCGAAGAGTATCGCGCTGCAATCCCCTGCTTTCCTTCTGGTCCAATATAACTAGTAGAACCATTTGCTTTCAAGGGTGCAGCCTCCTTTCTTGTAGATGAGGGCTGTATTTTTCATTCTAATGTATTCAAACCGGTATTTTAACTGTACGACGTACTTTATTTCACAGGGCTGTGCTTACCAAGTCATTCAGACCAGTTTATATCACTGCCTAGTCATCCTGACTTTTACCATTCAGATAGTCTTTGCCTTATCTCCAGATTATGATTTTACTTCAAGTCATAGATAAAGATGTTGAACTGCCAGGTTAAATATGAATTGCCACTGAATCAAACAAGAAGAATCCACATTCAGTTAAAATTCCTCATTTACTTACAACTCCTTCAAAATTTAGTCGACCCAATATACATTTTGTTAATGATACATACTTAACATAGCTGGCTTGCAAAAGGTAGTGTGATAAATACCTTCCAAAACTTCTAGTAGTAAAATTTATAATTCCAGCAGAAAAGGACATCAGCTTTGCTGTAAGAACTGGTATTAATTCTGTTCCTGTCCTTGAATACTTCACAAACAGGACCTTGTAGAAATCCATTCTTTATTTTGACTGAGCCCGACGTTTGGCTCACTAATTTAAGTTATCCCACTTACTCTTGGTGGCTACTGACTGTCTATTTAATATGTAAATACCGGTAGCTTTACAGTGTCCCAGGCCTTCTGCGGTCTAAAATTCAGACAAGATGAGCCTTAGCTCACATATTTATGATCCGAAGATGTCTATTTTGCAACCGCTTTAACATACAAAGAACCACATTCATGTGACCTTGCTTACGTAATTTATGGGTCTTTAGCAAGAAAGACCTTAAAATCTTAAAGCTGAAGGAATCAAACCCAGAGGACTTTGAAAAGAGTAAGGTGATGCTGCAGGACTAGAACCAGTCATTTACCCTGACTTGAGAACACCTACATCCTTCAGTCTTGTTATATGAGAGATGGCGACCAAGTAAATGCAACTGCACTTATGTCTGAAGATGCTATTTGTGCTTCAGAGCCTGTAGGGCTAAAGAAACTGTAACAACTTTCCTCCAAATGTATTAAATCCCCTGTGAGGTTTCTCCAGTCCAGAAAGACACATGCACATGTGTTTATTTTACCATTTGTTCTGATACTGGGAGCTCCAAATGAGGCAGACAAAGCCAAGTTATCAACTCTTCTCCCACTTAAATCCCACATGCTGGCAGGGAGTGTGTCCATGTTGCCATCACTCCCCATCCTGTATGGCTGCCTGTCACCCCTGCCTATATTTTGTTAGGTTCCAGGCTTTTTCCTTACATTTATCGTGTTCCACTTCCAGTCACTGCTGGTCAACCATGCTCGCCAAAACTGATAGAGTTGTAATTTTGACATGTCAAAATCATTACACGAGCAGAAATCTCCTTATCCCCGGTGACTTCCGCTCCAGCATGGACAATGTTTTCCAATTTGGAGACTACATTTGCTCCGAAACAAAAATGACACAGATGCATTTTATACTGTGCAAGAAAGAACACAGCTGGAAGTGTTGCACAAAAATCCTGACTTCAACTGTAATCTTCAGATAACTCCTGCTATGTAATATGCTCAGCACCAGGGGAAATATCAAAGGACGCTTCCAAGTATGTAATACTTTCACATAAAGACTTGCTAAATGGCAGACCAAATCCTCAGCTGGCCCACATCACTGAAACCACAGGGGTTTATCTCACCAGGAATATGGTTCAGCATCATGTAGATAGAATTAACATGGCTTTGCTTGCCACTAACAAGTAAGAAAATAAAACTAAAATCCAAAGGGTTATAGCAAAGACACTGGGGACTTACCTGAAGCGTGCATTGATCTTTTAGCTTGTAAAAAAATAGGGCCTGAGATGATGGCCTCAGTGTGGAAATGAAGATTGATTAGATACCTAATCTGCACCATGTCTTTCATCTTGGCGTGGTTTCCAAACATTATTGTCACAGCTTGCTTCCCTCTGATATCTCCCCGAGCACTTGATCACACTGTTTCTCAGCATGGCTGGTTACAGATCCACATGGGGGCTTTCAGCTGGGATCAGAGCTGCAATTGGAGCTCTTTTTCATTTCCTAGGTGCATAGATTTCTGGATCCACAAACTGTCAGAACTGTGTAGGACAGGATGCTCCAGAGCCCTCAAATCTCAAGCACCAGGAAGAGGTAGTTCGGACGGCAAACTTCCATGAGAAGTCTGGAGGAGGAGGAGGAAGCCCAAGGAACTGGAAGCCCAAGGACTCTGGGCTGGACTCCTCCAAGGGCAGTGGGGATGGGTGAGGTAGACTGCAGTTTGTGGCATCAAGCTGTGAACTACTTTAAAAAGGGATCTCTTGCTCTCTCCATAAAACCTGGCATAACAGACACCTGTGCAGATACCACCAGACAGATCTCTCCCCTCTGCAGCAAACATCCTCATCATCAACCATGCTCTCCTTACAGTGTTATCAATGTGTATTGCATGACACAAGAGAGACTAGGTGCCCCAAAGAGGGAATGGGTTTGCTGGGCAGCAAACATGTGTTTTCAAAAGCATAAAGCAAGGTACATTGTAGGTGACAAACTTTTAATCCCTGACACAATAATCCAACAGAGCCTATATAATATATGTATTATAATATATATCATGTATACTATATAGAACACATATATTTATACATATATAAATACATAATGTGCAAATATTATATTTTGAATATTTCCACAATATATTAAGAAGATAACAATTTGGAGGTTTGTGTGAATGCAGCTGATTTTATAGTTGGAATTCAAATACCTGCTGGCACTTCTTTCCTTCTGCTGTCCCTCCTTCCCCATCATTTGACCTTTGCTGCTGCCCCCATTGACTCTTGGTAATGAACTGTGTGAATCCAGTGCAACAGTCCCACAGTCTCCAGCTAAATCCAGAGGATTCTTCCTCATTTATGGGGCACGTCTCAGGCATGGGCATCTCCAGACCTCCCCACAACCCCTGATGGTGCCAGTACCATGTGCTGCCTTTTCTCTGCAGAGGGGGCAAAGGACCACTGCTGTGGGACCCACAGAAATCTGCTTTGGTGCATTATTACTGCGTTAGTAAGACTGCAGTCTGCAGTGATTCCCACATCCTGGATGAAACATCCTCCCTCTTCTGATTACTGCTAACTCATACTTTCCAGGGCTGATTTATCCCAGGCCTCATAAAAATGTTTCAGAGCAGCCAAATCATACTGCCTTCAGAGCACACCACATTCTTTCTAGCACCAGGTATTTTAAAAAGATATATTCCCAGGGAGGATGACTCTACCAGTTCGACTCCTACATACAAAGGCTTCACAATTTACCTTAAATCAAATAGGTTGTCAGCTGGGCTGAACTATCATTTCTGTTATTATTAACACCGGTATGGTCAAGACTTGCTTATTTTGGTCCCTGCCTCTCTCTTCGAATGAGAAAAAAGAAAGCAATGGTGGAAAGAGGTAGGAAAGAGCTGGATTCTCACAGGACCGTGGTAGGAGAGTGGCAGCTGCTGCAGCTTCACTAAATCTCTTGCTGTGCATTTGGTCACTTACCCTGTGCATGTGGTCCCTGACTTGCTCTGCATTTCCACAGATGTCCTGTTCCTACCCTGCATCTACTTTCCAGGAGCCATAGGTACTTAACTGAGGTGGTTACAGTGCAGCTAGGCTACAGGTAGCCAAATCCGTCTTCGAATAGATATCTTCACCCCAGTGGGCCAGGACCAGTGAGAGGAAGTCCTCTGCCCATGCTGTTAGGACTAGGATGCAGTTCTCCTAAGACCATGCCCTTCAGCCCCATGAACACAAGAACTTCTTGAAAGCAATAATGTCAAAAAAATTTGGTTCGGCACTCACCTTGACCAACTACTTTCACCCTGTCCTTTATCAGACTGGTTTGAGCTGGTCCCTGTATATTGAAAACTGTTAAAAAATTGTTTTTCACTGGCATTATTCTAAAAAAGAAAAGCATACAGAGGTAGCAGTATGCTAAAGCAGAGTCAAGCAAGCACTAAAACACTGCAATGCCCAGGGAAACTGTCTACTAAGAGGCAGCAAGCTGAAGGTCACTTGGTTTCTCTGAATCTCTGCAAGACCTTGACCTGTTCTTTCAAAGACTCCACATTTTGTCTGGAGAAATGACCCAGAGAGACCAAACAACCTTAAACACTCTCTCATGTAATTACACTCTCATAACATTGAAAATTGAATATACCTAGTAATCAAAGCCCTTGACTTTCTCCTAATTTGGCTGGTGAGAAAACAGCCAGGTGGTGAAAGAAGACAAGAGCACAGATCATTGGTTTTCTTGTTTCTTACAGACCTAACGAGCACATCCTTCCACCTCTGGCAGAGAACTGTCACATATGCCTGCACACTGGGGCTGGCACCTATCATGAAAGAGGTTGTGTAAACACAGAGGAAAGGACTAGTCCCTTCTCCTACTATAGTCGTGATTTGGAGGTTTAGAAATTGAGAGATTTTTAGTGAGATAGGTAGAAATTTGGATTTATAAAATTAATAGGTTTTAAGGCTTTTGTTAGGCTAGAAAGAAGGGTTGAAAATTGCAGCTGAATATTAAAGGCCAATTTTCTCCTTTCTCAGCACAGAATTATAAAGAGAACGGTGTTTTAGTCAAAACAGAGTGAAAGAATGCAAAATATCAGAGCTGGTCGGTCAAAGGCTTAAAGCAAATTGTAAATTTATGATGTAATGGTGGAGGGATGAATTTTCACTAAGTGCTATGCATATGCATTAAGCAGGTGGCAAAGCTGGGGCGGGGCCTTTTGGCACCCAGAAGGGCAGGGGGGAACTCTTTACTGGCTCAAAGATGTTTTTTCCTTGTTCACAAGGGCAAAAATAAATGTTTCTATAGCTTGCGCAAGCACCCTTGAGTCCTGAACTGATTTTCCTTAAATCTGTTGAGATACAAGAGTTACTTATTCCTATTACTTCATCTGCTTTTGAGGGGTAATGTGCCCTTTGGCTTCACTTGATATGATGCAGGCATGTTAAGTCTTACACAAATACAACAATGCATTAATTAATTAATTTAAGTAGGAAGAGCCATCTATTTCAAAGACTGTTAGATAAAGTCCTCTGAGTATGATCAAAACCAGTGGGACTACTCAGTGGGGTCTGGTTAAATCCCTGTTTTACAGGATTTCTGTGCTGACAGATCCGTCTGGCTTCAGCAGTGCCTTTTTCCCTAAAACAGCAGATCCCCATCATTCCTGACACCAAGCAAAACACTACAGCAATCAGTCAGATGGCTGCAGTATAAAACATCTCCCTAACCAAAACGACATCCCACGGGCTTAATATAACAAGTTATTGTCTTCTTAAAAAGCAGCAGACACAGTCTTCACTCTCATTAAGGAAGCAGGACAGTTTTCTTCAGTACAATTTTAGCCTCCATAAATGTTCTGACTGGTCCAAAGGGAGACGAGGAGTAGTTTGGTAGCCAGAGGACAAATTCACAGCTTCCCCACATGCTGGTGCCCAGCTGGGGTAGCAATGAATGGAGATGGGGGCTTTGCACTGCTGAACTTTACTTTTTATTCCTTTGTTCTTGTTTTCATTTAGAGAACATGGCTCTCACCATGGGGCATGGGATCACTAGAGGGAAGGTTCTCCTCTCAGCAGCTGGACCAAACACATCAGTTCAACTTGTTTTCCACCCTCATGGAAAATTATCCACAGCCAAGGCTCTTGGCCCTGAAAATTCACTGCCCCTAAAAATCTATCAGGGCCCTCATTTTTCCAGTTGTAACCTGTATTACAAGGCTTTATGGCTTACTGTACTTTTGAATTGTTTTATTTTGTTGCCATAAGGGCAGGAAAGTGCTTCACAGGAATTGATTTGCTGGAGCTGCCTCTGAGAATGAGTCGGATATGCTTGTTTATATTAAAAAGCAATATGCTTCCCTACATTTGCAAGAAGCTCCAAATAGACACATTAACAAGCAATCTCAAAGCTGCCTGGCAGCTCAAATTGCTTCCCCTACTTTCTTGTTCAAAACATTTACTGAAGAATCGCACACGACCATAGTTAGCACAGTAAGGCCTGGAGGGAGGGACATACAGCTATGTCAGACAGGATGCAAAACACTTCTTTCCTGCACGCATTGCTCCACAGCACAACCACATGTCCATGTGGTATGCATGGTGTGCACTGTGAGGTGAGCGGCACCCTCACTCAGGAGAGGCCAAGAGCTTGGGAGGTTTGTCAAGAAAGATTTTCCCACATCCCAAGAGGATGGAGGGACCACACATTTTTAGGAAATTGTGCTTGCCAGTGAGCATCCACCAAGACTCTGCATCACAGAACACTCCAACAGCAAGACAGCTTTACAACCCTCAAACACAGACTATGTTTTTCTCCCAGTGTTTTCCTAGAAGTTTATGGTGAAACTCCTACTTAATTAACATAAGTATGAAGAGGCTGAACCCAGACTCCCACCACCAGGTAATTCCAGTGAGTAACAGATGCTCTCAGGTAGTTTTTGTTGAAACCAAGGAAAACAAATGCACCATTGGAATTATGGAGACAAGGACCAACTTTTGATCCTTTGGCAGATAGGAAATTTACGTACGGCAACTATTTAATATGGAATTTAAAGGAATTTCTTGTTCTAGCCTCATTCGATTTATGTTTTTTCCATCACTGAGATGTCACTGTATGACTAAATTTATCATCTGAAGGAATGAATGCATGCCAGGATGCCAAGCCTGATTTTGAATTAAGCTTATAAACCCCCATGTAAAATAAAGATGTTCAATGTTCAATTATTTTACATTAATGTGATACAGGAGCACTTGAACATCCAGAGAGTTAGACAGATCTTGAGCTATTAAAAAAACCCAAACAACATACAAAAAAGCTAAGATATCCAACACAGCTACAGCTGTTATTCTACTTTTTTATACAGACAAAACCGCCAAACTGTTTCTAAAAGTCTGAAAAGATCCTGTTAAAACTGACTACTCTAATATTTGTAGTATAAATACATTGTATGTTTTTTGTGTATAATACCGAAGGACACATCTGTTCACTTCAGCTTAACCTTCCAGCCTCTTCTTAAATCTATTTATTTCTCATGATTGCATTCAATTCATATATATACACACCAACACATGTGTTAGCTTCTGTTACAGTGGGAGCATTGGCACTCTCTACTAAAGTTTCACCACCTTCCTAACAGCAGGGGTTTCTGGGGGATAGTAACAGCAGTTTGGCAAAAACATTGTGGAGTGCCCTAATGGTACAGCTACGGATTCATTTTACCCAGTGATTACAGTTTCCTCCAGCTTTTTTAGTGTATGCCCTATTGGATAAATACATTGTCATTTCTATTTTAACCCCTTTTGCTGGTGGTTTTAAAACAAAAACCTCAAACCAGGAAAGGATTAACACATGCTTTACTTACCTGAGCCATACAAAAAAGTGCTGACATTGCAATACCAGCACTAATCAGCAATTCCATGTCCTCTTTCTTTAAAGTGTTGTTCTTGGTGCACAAAGACTGTTGTCTGAGACTAAACTTTGCCCAATAGAGTTTCCATCTCACATAATAATATTCTCTCTCTTTTTTCATATTTTCTTTTTTTTTCCTTGTTCATTAACAACTAATCATACCCAGTATCTGCAGTCCCTCAAACAAGAAATACTCATATTTTGGCACAAAGTCATGTATCTGGTTATCCCTATGGGGAACTTAAGTGTTTTTTCTGTGACTTTCTTTACTTGCTTATGGAACAGAGCTGGTTTAATTGTTAGCTATTCAGATTTATACGTTACATTGATCTAAAGAATTCCCTAGCCAAATGGCAGAGAGAAACCCTGAGGCTCTGGGCTTTCCTGAGATTAGATCAATTGTGCCTCAACTATGTTTTAAAGCATTTGGTCAAAGTGCATTCAGCAGACTCCGTCAAAGACATCCAGCCCTCTTGCTCATCTTGCTCCAGCAGGCTGCAGTTTGCTATGGGAATGGTCGTTGTGTATATGAATGATAACTTAAAGTTGTATACCAAGTGTGTAAACCTTTAGCATGAAGAGAGCCTTCATTGGAAAGCGGTAACTCCAAAGATTGAGAATGCACATAAAGTGATGCCAAAGAGGTAGACCTGCTTTTTAGCTCACTTTCAGTTTCGGCAAGATGAAACCAAGTCTTCTCTTAAGGAATTACTCTTCAAAATATCAATCAGAACTTCAGCAAGTCTAATCCATTTTTACTGTCTCCTTGCACCCCTCTGCTCCTTTCATGTAACAGCACGCTTTAATTGCCTTTTGCCAACTGGATATGTAATTGTTTTCATCAAACTGGGCAGGCTTGTTGCACTGAAGAGTAGTTTGTAGTGCTACTTCCTGGTTTTACAGAAATCATAGAAGAAAAATAAGACTGAACAATGGCTTGTCACACTTTCCTTGGCCCAGTTTAAAATAAGCTAGACCTTTTGAACAACAGGCATAATTTTTTTGTGGGCATTTTTTTCCCCACAAACACAATACGCATTCCTCCAATTCTTCTATTCCTGCCACTAATTTAGTAGCAAGGTGAATCTTTGCAGTTTTCTACTAGGACTAGGGAACCAGGAGGAGAATTATCTTCAAATGCCTCTATCCAACTTTAAAAAATATGCTCTGCAGACCTATTGAATTTACATCACTGACATATCATCCCTGAAACAGCAAAAAGAGCAGGGGAGAACCAAATGCATGGCATTAAATATCGACTGATGTATATGTGTATGAATCTGCCCAGCTAGAGCTTCTGCGGTATTTGAAAGGATAGTAAACCCTGAAGAGCCTGAATGTTCACAGGGGAGCTTATCAGTTGTTGATGAGGCCCTGTCCAGCCTTACAGACAGCCAGTTTCCTTCTGCACCAGGGCACTAGTTTGCTGTGGAGCCAGCAGAAAGGTGATAAGCTGTGGAGAAGATTTTTTAGGAGTCTTGCCTATCTTTCACACCAAGTGGCCAGAGCACATTTTCCACAGTTGCCACTTACAGATAGGCTGGCTGTTCTTGGATAAGGTCAAGAAAGAAATAGGAAAGTGGGTTCCAGTTTGCTTCCCCTCACAGTCCCATAGGACTCTGAGGTTAGGCGAAATTTTTTTCTTACACTCCCCCCTCCCTTGCCCACCTTTTTAAATTACGTATATAAATCCCTCAGAGCTTATAACTGCGCCAGACAAGGTAGCTCTGGAGTCAACTCAGAGCAAGAGACAGATTTCAGACAGGCTATCAGCGATTCCCTGTCTGCAACTGCCAGGCAGGAAAAGGCTGCAAGTTCTGCCAGCTGATAGCAAAAACCTCAGTTAAACCAAAGGGTAAAACTTTTTCAACCCTCTCAGGGGAAACAGTTCTTGCAAAATTCACCTTTTCCTACACCATGAGTGATTCTTTTTGGTTGGGCACCAAGGTAAGGGTAACAAAGAGCAGGATAGCATCACACTTCTTCACTGAGAAGCAGCTCCAGGACAGAGCAGCCTCATCTCTTGCTCTCCAGTCTGCTTCTCCAGATATAATGCAAATATGTGGTGTCTGAGGTTAGCATCCAGGGCAGATAACATCAGGATCCTCCATGGGGGGCCTTAAGCTAATGTCAGACGTTTCTGTATCTTCATCTTTGAATCTTACTTTGAATTTCTGACCCTCTTGCAATTGCTAGAAGAATACCCAAGCATTATCCTGGTCACTGCTTTATGGGATTACAGACTTACAGTTGCAGGTTAAAACATTTTACTCCCAACTTCTGATCATGACAAGAGTCATCTCAAATTACTTGCACATATTTTGGTTTAACACTTGCCTTGGGATAACACTATTAGCCCATAATATACACAACCACTATCAATCTGGTGTTCTGTAGCACCGTGCTTGTTCATCAGTGAGCAGTTTTACAGCAGAGAGAAACTCTAACAACAGCAACATTGCATCAATCCCTTTCAACACGTGAGATTTTCTTGTTATTGCCTCCCACCAAAGAGGCTCCCAACACAAAAGAAAGATTTGAGAAAAAGGCTCCGTGATGTTTCAAAGGCTTAGTTGAATATTTGCTGCTCAAAGGCATAAATTTGAAATAATAGAAAGTCTTGTGTTTGAGCGCTGCTGTGCCAACTCTTTTGAGCACTGCCAATATTTTGGGGTCAACGTGTTAAAGAGGAAATGGCTGAAGGGGAAAAAAGGATTTTGAAAGTTTAATTCCCAGCTCATACTCTCTGGAGTCCAAGGCCTGTGTTTTGAGCCCATCTGCATGCTGCCATCTTTTCAATGAAGGCATTGATATCTTCCATTTCTTGTTAACACAAATCAAAAGCCTCTCAAGGCAAGATCCTCTTCCTGCAAGCTATAGTGACAATTTTGTCCGGCTGATGCACAGAGACTATCCCCCAAAAGTCTTCACATCTGGCTCATGCAGCTCCAGTCACAATGCAGCCTCTGTGGGTCGCAAAAAACAGCTCACCTCCCTCTAGCCCATGAAGGAAGTGGAAAACAGACTTCTTTGGAATTTCATGTGGTTTCCACATGGACCTGCAAGACCAAATGAGGCTTCTCCGAACTACACAGGCACAGCAGGGAGCTGCCAGCATCCTCCATGGTTGGCACTCACCACAGCCCTGGCAGCTTCACCCAGCATCCTACCAAATGCCTCGCAGTCTTTTGCTGCTCCTTCACAAAGTGATAACACTTTTAGTTAGTACCAAGGCTGTCCAAAGGGTGGAGAGAGGCAGGATGGGATGATACAAAGGTAGCTCAGCTGAGGCAGCCATGCTTCCAGCAGTAAAGAAGTGCTGAGGCTGGAACGAGTTGAAACTGGGAGATAAGAGAGGCCAAGAGGGGAATATTTTGCTGACACGAAAGAAATATGTTTGAGACTAATGTCTAGTGCCAGTGATGTTTTAATCTAATTGACAGGGAGCCGCTCTTCCAAGTGGGCAGAATGAATTTGGGGGTCTTTTGGTGTCTTCCCTCAGGTGGATGATCAGGTGGAGGGGCACACTTCATCAGCCACGTACCACCACAGCACTGGGGGTGAAGAATATTCCCTGACGTGACAGTCAAGAATTCTCTAAGGAAGAATAAACTTGTGGCTTGATTTTCCATCAGGGCAGCTGTTATGTTTGTGTCACCATTAATTGCAGTGTAATGGCTCCCGACCACTTTGGTGCAAAGAAGGGAAGATCCAAGCATGCAGACTCCTAGGCCCACAATCCTATTTAGCAGTGGCAATTAAGGAGGCACCACTATGGCTGAGTTTCCTCACTACAAGACCACCTCCATGACCCTTATGTCTGTCAACAGCAACAGAAGCACTGACCTGGCCAAAACATCCTTGGTACTACTAAGAAAGCTCAGCACCAGAGTGTAAATCATCATTCAGAGGGGCCCAGTACCATAAGAAAGCATTCCTGTTTCATAGTCTGCAACCTAAAAAGCACTGTGTGCAGGAGAGAAGAGAGATTTCTCTTTTTTGTCCCTTTGCTTCTCCAGATATCCAATGGAATAACACAGACACACAGGCATCTCTTGTAGAGCCATCCATATCACAGACAGACATACTGTCATAGCCACTGTGATGTTTTTCTACATCCACATTTGTCAAACACTTGTTCCCCGCAATACCTAGATGTTATCCTTGTGCAGCATTTCCCAGGGACACAGAGATAAGAGATTGGCACTTGCTTCTCCTACAATAGACCTGCAAGCCCCTTCCCCAGCAGAAACCCAAGTTATCATATAAGCTAGTTTTCCACCAAGAAGATTTTACTAATTCTTGTCTTATACCTGATAATGAAATAGCTTAAAATATACAATGTAGAAAAGAGGAAGCTTTTGACTCAATTCATACTGTGTTCTACAGTTCCTAATTTGATGACTGCCTATCAATTAAGAAAGTAGTTGCATTAGTTGTTTGGACAGGCTGCTTGCGATAGCTGCCCAAGTTACACTTGAGACTACTAAAGCATGTTGTTTTGTCTGGAGTGATACACATCATTCAGACCATCCCTTCTACACGGGTGAACCAGTGGATAAATCTCAGTGCCTGTCACTGGCACCCAGATCAATCTTTATGTGTACCTGCAGTGTTCACTCAGAGTATTCATGTAGCACAGCTAGAGGAATTCTCATTGTGGACAGAAGAGAAATTAAAAATATGATTTTTCTCTAATTTCTGGAACATTAAAGGGTGATCCAAAGTAAGCAAAAAAAAAAAATTTGATTTACTCTTTACAAGGTAGGAAACTAGACCTGGAGACTTACTACTTTAATTTGTCAGTGTATTGCATGCTACTACTGAGAGCTTTCACTGTAAAGTGCCTCCAGTGTGGTCTAAAACAATAACAGGGTGCTTTTCAGGCAGGAAGAAAACCCACTGAATTTTTTTAGGCCATCAGACACCAAAGACTGAAGCCCAGACAGTGCTAAAAACACATTACTGAAGCCTGGGAGCAGAGGACTGCCAAATTCAGAGAGCGAAAAACAAAAGAGCTGTAACCTATACTGGATAATATCAGAGACTACAGTAAAAAGGTTAAAAGAGATCATCCCTTTCTACCACATGTTTATTGCCTGCCTTTGTTTAGGCTTACAAGCCTGAAGGCTCGTTTTTCCCTATTGATCATTAGTCTTGGGTATTTTTGGTCATAATTTTGTACAAGATGTTACTTTTCTACAAACGGCTCACATAGATTTCAGTGCAGAATTAGAACTTTGGTCACGCTAGCAGAGAAAACACCAAACAAATATAAAAACAGAGAGAGAAAAAAACACGTCCCAAAAGAGATCAATCCAACAACAGATATGTACGCAGGCTCCCTCATAAAATGTGACAATAAATATGACAAAGAGAAATTAAGTTCCTGCCAACCCTTTGATAGACATTTTTCATCCTGAGCTCACATATATCCTCCTCTTCCCCTCTGCTTTAAGAGGGGACATTAGTTGAGCCAAACATGAAGTTAAGCCTGTCAATAAAGATTTATTGGCTTGCTGATAAAGTTTCCCAGTTGCCGGCAGCACCATCAGAGACTCAGCGGAGGCAGGAGCAGAAGAGTTGCTCAAGAAAGCATCACTCAGACTGATGGGAGCTAACCACTGCGTATGTTTGCCTAAACTGCCAGCTAATTGAGGTGGGAAATGACTTCTCAAGAAGACGGACACTCCTCCTGATCTTGATTAACTCCCTTTGTATTGTGGTTTACAGAAGTATGTCAGCGTTCTCCATCAATCTGCCAGCAAGTCTTTTCTCTAACATATTTCAGCTTGCCACTTGGCCTTTCACTGCGGATAGGTGCTGCCACAGCTGATATAGCTCCCACATGACATCAGGGAGCAGCACTACCTCTTCCTGCTGGTGCTGATCTACCCCCTTTGCAGTAAAAGTGAAGCAACCCAGAAACTTCAAAGAAAAATGGTGACCTGGAGGAGTTGCAGTTGTGTATTTGTTAGTGAATACTTCTCCGGTGACTTTTCAAATCCTCCCTGTGACTCAGAATAGTTATAAAAAGATTTGGGAACAATGCTGTTAAAGAATAATGGTTGTGCTTTGAACACTTATCTATACAGAATCTAATCCAGTAAGGCTCTGCTCTAAAATGAACGTCTACATCCAACAATGCAGAAAGCCCACTTAAACAATTATCCAGTTTTAAATACCTGGAATAATTGGCAGGAAATATCCTACTTGCTTAATTTGTCATTTGGTCATTACTAAGTCTACAAAATCCAAAAGTAAAGCAGACTCAATATTGATATTTGTTTTTTTCTATTATCCTGGAATGTTGTTGTTGGCATTTGAATTTCATACATATATATGTCAGATCATTAAAAGTGATAAAGACCAAGAAAGTCTCAATTTGCAGAGCACCAAGAAGCTAAAACTTTTGCTATGTTTATTTTCTATTTTAAGTCCATCAAAAGAAAAATCTTCATAATTCCTGTATGCAGTTATATAGCTAACATTGATCTCTTGTCATCTTCATCACTGTGTATCATTCAGCTGTGGCATAAAAGGTCCAACTACCTTTTCTCCTCCGTTCCCTAAGAAGGAAAGGACATGCACAAAAAGTGAGTGTGCACGAACTATAGCTGCTGCAGTGCTTCACATGCTAATGATAGTGTGAGGGAACAGTGTACAGAGAAAGACGAGGACAGAAATGATACATGAAAACCAAATGCAAAGATCTCTAAGCTGTAAACTTCTCCATAGTGTGTAAATTGCCAGGTTCGTTTCTCTCAACTTCTCAGATTTATGTTGTTCTTTCATACTTCAGGTAGGATTTAATTTTTTTTATAAACGCCAGTGTTCCTGAATGGTTTGTTTTCTTATAGGTGACAGAGATAAAAGGGGCATAAACAATCATTTGCAAACACCTTACCATCTTGTTGTTCTTCACCAACAGACAGAGAGCGGAATTCTCATTTAGGGGAGGAAGAAATCAACTTGAATTGATCACGGACCAGCCTGTGAATGCTGCCTTTTTTTTTTTTTTTTTTAGGTTAGGATGGCTTAATTTACCAGTTCTACACAATTTATCTGTGCTGAACTGGAAGAGTGTTGAGTGGGAAAGGGTTTCATTGTCCACTAGGGCCTTATGGCTCTTCAACACCCACCACTTCTGTCTCATGTCAAAGAAAAGCAAATAGGTTTATTAAATAGCTGTCAGGCCGAATGAGGCTGTACAGAGAACAAACAGAAGGGAAATTGGATTAGAGGCAGAGTACATGCCACACTAAACAAGGGTACAGATTTACAGCTTTCTTGGTGTAACTGGACAAAGGACTTTGAAGATGACTTTTGAGGAGGGGGAAGACTAAGTCTGGGGGAAAAGGGGCAGCCCCAACAAAGTGGCAGTCCTCCTCCTTGCTGTCTGGGAGTATGGAGGTGAAAGTACCCATCCTCTTTCAAACTCCTAGCAGTATTTCTCCAGCGCATCCTCTAAGTTAGTGAATAGAAAAAACACCCAGGCTGTCCCTTGCCCACCTCCCTCAGGGAAGATGCCTTTACCCTGACCTTCCCAGGTGTCAGTCCTAAATCACACCATCTAGCCCAGCAGAGGCAACAAAAGAGAAAAGGAATCATGGCAGCACTACAGAGAATTAAACTTCCCTGATAAAAGCTTTGGCTCACAGGCAGGCCCAGAGAGGCTGGGCTCTTTTGCAAGTGGCTGATAGTTATTCCCAGAGAGACCCCAGCCAAATTCTCACCACGGAGAAGAAAGTGCCAAAATATTTTGAAGTCATTTTTAGCTGAAAGAAAAGGAAGGAAAATGCACACAGTCACGAAAGGGACTGCAGGGGCTGGTAAAATCAGAAGGATCATAATGTACCAAGCTGGAAAAGCTGCAGAACTCAGGTAACTGCATGTGCAATGGCTGGAACTACATATTACCTGTGTTGGTAAAGCATCCTGAACTTTTCTTATTCTGAGCAAGAAGACTACACCGCATCACCTAGAGCACAGTAATTGACTCCACCCTGAGAAGCAGCAGATCTTGACCTGTTTGCCCTTGCACTCATGTTCAAAACCTGTGTTTTTGTCTCACACAGCCAAGCTAGGCAGCCAAATCCTAGATCCCAGGTACTCCTCAGCACTCAGACCCAAGATCAAGCACTTCTCTTGGCTACACCTCGAACCACATCAGTAAGGTTGCATTTTCTTTGGACCTCCATAATCTCAAGAGTACAGGCTTTCAAGACAGCAGAGCACCTTGGATGTCCCAGTCAAGGGTACAGTTTAGCTCCAATCCCTGTAACAGTGCAGATAAATGTTCTGCTTGGCTGTGCACTCACCTGCACATTTGCATCACTAAAGTACATAGAAACAGCATTTCCTGGAGTTTAAATTGTCTGAAGCCAGGATTTCTCCAGATGTGGTGGGATAAGATGAATTTTTCTATAACAAGTTGTCAGATTTTGTTTTAACTCACCCCTTCTTAGCAAAAAGAACTTTCCTACCTCTTTCTATTAGAAATATGTAATAAATGTGTAAATAGGGACAACCCTGCACTTTCCTACAAATTTCCTAGTCACCATCCTCAGAGTGACACCATGACTTTTTGTGCCTTCCCTGATTTAACTTCAATTTACTTATCATCACCTGAATTATTAAAGCGGATGGTGGCCATTGGTTTTTTTAGCTCTTGACTGTACCACATGCTCTGATATTTCTCAATCACAGTAATTTCAATATAATATCTCTTCAGACTAGTGGGTTTTTTGAGTCATTCTTGATTACTTAAATTGCAGGAATTTGAAGAGCAGTGGTCAAGGCTGACACAGGGCATTGAAACACTGCCAAGACACCTTGATGTGATGCTGCAAGAAGAATGGTCTTCATTCCATGCATGTTCTCCAATTCAAGCTCATTTAGCAAGGTCTCAAAGGTTTTATGTAGCATAACAAGACATTAGCCAATCCATTTTCAGTCATCTACATTCAGCATCCAAGAAAACTTTGACTTTTGTGTACTCTGTCAAAAGACCCTTAATTTTAACAAGTGAACCAGTGAATTCTTTGAATAACAACTGTATTAGCACCTATAAGATGACAGGAGGAACCATTCGTAAATCATGATAAACGGAACAAGACAAATATTTTAAGACTTTGGGTTTTTTAAAGAGGAAAAGTGCAATGAGGATAGTTTGTGTCACTCTGCTACTAAAATCTTATTTCTCAAGTTCTTAGCCTAAAAACATCAATACTCCTTTAACTGTTGAGGACTGGATCAAGACTTTTATTTCAGCTGGTCAAAACATGAACTCTCTAATGTCCTTAGGCAAGCACAGTATGTCACCTGACTGATAAGGTCATTATCAAGATAACCAGGTCACTTGAGGGGTCCTGACACTAAGATCAATGGTTTCAGTACAAATTGGACAACCCAAACAAGTTGGCAATGCTTTACCCGTCACCTGGAAAAGGGAAATCCCCCAGCCATTCAATCCCACAGTTGGGCTTGGAAGCCTCAATATATGGCCACACCAGAGCAAACAGGGCTGAGAGACACCACATACCTCACCCCGCCCCAGGTGCTGCTGGCTCAGAATGGGGACAGAGCTGTCATCCCCAGCACCGTTATCTGCTGCTCATGTGACAGGCATCTGTCATTAGCAGACAAACAGAACAGTCACAAGTGCTGATCCTCCTAGTCCAAGGATGGTTCATCCAAGGCAACTGTTGGTTTTGGCTAACTGTGAAGGCCAAGAAATTAGCTACTGTGCTTCACACACAAGTTGCTGCCTCTCTGAGCTTAGCAGGTATGATCATAAGACACAAAATTAAGTGTCGTGGTGGAAAGTGCTTTGCACAGCAGTCCCACGGAGGCGGGTGGTAAGGATGGTGTGCTACGATGGCAAGAGAATCCAGGTAAAATCTACTTCAGGATGCTTAGGGCTATTTGCACTTACAAGAAGTCATGCTTCTTTTGTCTCAACACTGTGGAAATGCAAAGGTTTCCACTCCTTCTTCCTACCAGTTTGTCAGGAGCCAAGGCTATTGTTACCAGAGAACAGCTGAAATTTTTCCTGATGTATTGCAGGAATTGGAAGCGAAAGCCTGGTTTCAAATGCATTTTTGCAATGATTCAGTCAGTCTGGTTTGAGATGCTATGGCTGCGCTTAATTTTATGGTCATATTACATGCTGATAGATCTTACTTTTTTTTATTTAACTAACAGAAAGTATCAGTATCTTGCTCATGAATTACCCAAACAGTTTCAGCTCTCTTGATAATGAAGCATAAATCAGAGGCAAGTTGATTAGTTGCATGCTTGTAAAATACTGCACATTTGCCAGCATTGCTAACAGATCATTCAAGCCAAATGTTGTAGGGTTTAGCTTGTGGTAGGGAAATAAAACAGCTAGTACTCCATACACATGAAATGTTAGTTTTTCGTTTCACAGCAGCGCATGCAGGTAGTAGCTACAAATTAAGTTCGTACCTGGACAGAAGGCTGGCCCTACTTTATGTGGGGCTGAGAGCAGGATGAATTTATAACAAAAAAGATTTTGAGGAAGTAATGACTGTTGGTAAGACTCTTTCCTTATCATTAGTAGTGAGACACTCATCCACTTATTAAGAGCAGATTTAAGAATACGCAAGCTTCAACAGGAAACAGGTTAGAGTAGTAGCAGTTCCTACCGAAAATCCCACCCATTACGCATACACTGATGTTGAATGAGAGAGCAACACGGTAGAATCACACTAATTCAAATAACAATGCACACATAGCAATAAAACACATAATTATGAGTTTCCATTCTGGCATTGATCAGAAAATGTGTTTAATTGAGACCACAGTACAGCTTTCCTCAGAAGCCACAAAAATGTATAGTATTAGTGTTACAAAACCAGGCTCTCTGTAAGATCCAACAGGACCTTTTTCTATGTGGACTAAAAAAAAAAAAATCAGCAGATAATGTACTATTAAGTTGCTTTGTGGCTTTGTCTGACCGGAGATTTTGCCTTGAGCAAGTTTCACAATTGGGCACGTGCTGGGCCTGTACACAAAAGCATCATGCTAGATATGGAGACCAGGCTTGACTGATTAACATATACTACAATATAGAGGTGTTTGGAACATGGCAGAAGCAGCAGACTGTTCAACTTCCAAAACAAGCTGTAAATGATGTCCAGTTTCTAGTAAAAGTATGGTAAATTAAAAACAGCCAAACCTCAGAAGCCACTGAGAGCCTAAACCAGCCAATGAAAAGCAACCCATGGATTGAGGTAGTCAAGTTTCAATAATCCATGAAATTATTGAAGCAATATAATGGAAGCAAGTGAAAAGAACATGCGCCACAACTTAAAATCTTAGAAAAAATGAAGGCCAGGCCTCCAATAGCAAGTAGTAACCCTGCAGTAGGAGACGATCTGCAGAGCAAAGCAAATGATGGAGAGAATCCAGCTTCACACTCCACAAAACTTAAGGGGTGTTTCAGCCTGGTTCTTGTGCATTTCCCCCAGACATAGAACCTATTAAGTTGAGCACATTTGGCACACATCTTCTGCTTTTAGTCCATCCAGAAGAAACAAGGTTTGCCACCTCCAGGACTGCCTCACAACACAAACCAAAGCATGCTAAGTGGGAATGAGTGGAAGACAGACTTCAAAAGGGCTCCTACCCTACACTGATAGGCTAACACAAATGAAGTCTTGCTTCTCTAAAAGTATACTTGCATTGCAGAAGTATTCTATTCAAATTTTGAAACACAATATTTTTTCAGAAGCTCTTTTAGGGAGTGTATTGATTGCAGTATTCTACAGCAATTAGCACCAAAAAAAAATCATCATGTTAGACATAATGACACATGCTTTAACTTTTGGTCAGCCCTGAAGTGATCAAGCAGTTGGACTACACGATCATCGTACTTCCATTTCAATTGAAAATCTTCCAGCCTAGACTTCACAATCATGCCTGAATCCAACATGGTGGAGAGAACAGATTTTTATCTTTATATCTCTTGGAAAAAACCTCACTGAATCATTTGACTTCAGCACGTACAGGAGATGGTCTGGTGCATGGACTGGTGTCCTGCAAGCTGCTCTGACACCATGCTGGCTACAACAGCCCAGATGCACATCCAAGATTCATCACCCAGATACATTAGAGCATTCTACCAAAACGCACATCAAAGTTCGCGCATCAAGCTAACCAGGTTGCTCATGTTAGTTTACCATTTTCATGGCATCTTTGAACTACCACATAAGGAAATAATCTAGGACCAGCACCAGGAAATAGCTGTGATCACCTCCTCATATGCAAAGCTTTTCCACTCCCCACCAGCAGTTCCCCTCCCCATCATTTTCTGCGGAAACGTTGTTCTTTTTCAATAAGTAGATACCAAGATACATAGGGTCAAACAGGCTTGCAGCCCATGGGTTTGTACAATGGGTGTTGTCTGTTGTTTCGTACCAACTTCTATGTTTCATACCAATGTCAGGAGTCTAAATTTATTACCATGATTTTCTGAAAATGGGACCATACTAGCTACACTTAGTCCTCTAGCAAGTTTTAGAACAATTTGCTTGTCCAGTGGCATTGAAAAGATGTAATGCTGAGCCAAATTGCCATAATGTCTCAGGTAAGGTAGCATTCTATTATGCAGACAGACTATTTGTCACCCTCGGCAGCTGGCCTATGGGTAATGGAGGACAGGTAGGTATTGATACTGGACTGTTCTGAAACCTGTTTCACAATACAATGATGAAGGAAAGTTGGTTATTGACAAAGGAAGACTTTCTTTAGTGCTATGGTTCCTTTTTGGGAAAGGATCTCATGTCAATAAACACATTCTAAAATAATCACCACCAGCTCACTAGTCAAGGACAAAGTGAATCTCCCAAGTCAATCTGACATAATTCTGTCTGATTTGAAGTTTATCTACTATTTGATAAATCATGGCCTGTCGTCCTTCAGGGGTAGTTACAAGAAAAAGAGGTCCTGAGTGACAAATAATGTTCCTCATCCTCCACTCTCTCACCTTCCAGGCTCCTTGGACTTGGAATTTTGATTTGTGTCCCTTCCCAGATGGTATCAAAACAGCAAAAGGGGGTTTTTTTCTCATTCTTGATAGGCAAAATCTCAGAGAGGTAATACATTAAACACTAACCTGTAGCTCCAGAAAAAAACAGGACTGGTAGTTGTTTGCAAAAGCCTGAATTAGAGACCAGTGACTTGAGATAAGATAGGCAATCAGCTCTGACTCTGCCACTGCAGACTTCTGGTCTACTTTCAAGAAAAGACATGTCATCGTTTCTCTTGACAGTCCCCAGAATTTCAGGGAGATTGCCTGACAGCCACAGGAGAAAGAGGGAAATGAAAACAGGACTCTTAAGGAAGAATGAAGGGCATTAGGAAGAAGACCATAGCTTTATTTATAACAGAGTCTATGTGAGCTCTGAGTAAGGTTAGATACAGTTGCATGTGTCATCTCCAGATCCTTGGGCAGGGAGACTGCAGCATACTGATGTAACAGATACTGCTGTTGCACCAATCCCTTACGTAAGGATCTCATTGTCAGAAGAGGCCTGAATAAAAAAGAAAGTAAGTAAGTTGTTATAATAACTACTAAATTAGAAATTCTGCCAAATCTGCCTATTTCTCATAGGCAAATAAACCGGCCACCTTACCACCTGAAATGCATTTTCCCAGACACTTTATGTGGAAAAAAGTACTACACATACTACAACAAATCCACAGCTTCTGTCAAGAAGAAAATGGATCACAGCTATATGATCAACTTAGGGTTCAAGCAGTAGGAATGAGGTGGTCAGTCCACAGGACTGGTTTCCCAGGCATGTTTCTGAGGCTCACATTAACCTTTGCCAACAGATTGCCAGCATAGCAGAACCCTGGATAGCAAGTGCTAAAGGTGAGTTGCTAGCACTGCAGCAATGCAGCAGCTGCTCTGTCAGCTGTGGCAAGCTCTATTGCTGATGGCTTGCTAGGGAGGATGAGAGGACAGTTGCTAGTCCATGAACAGTAGTAAGGTGGGGAAAAATTCCCTTGGTATTATTTCTTTTCTGCAGCATAAATTTATATATAAGCATGTGTCATTAAAGAAATAACGATTCTGCTGCAGTTTCTCAGGAGGCCAGAAGTAGTTTGCACCCACATCTAGTTATTAGAGAGAGTATCTTATTCCCTCGTGGAGATAGAAGTGTTTTAGTAAGGATTTGCTAGCACAGAAGTTTTACTTCCTAAGTTGTTCTTGACTGGTTGAGATGGTTGCTGTTCTCAAAAATGTTCACCTAGTGTCAGGGGTACTCAGCAAAGTACAATACTGCTCATTATAGCCAGACCATTCCCTGGATTGGTACCAAAACCAGCAGATGAAAGGGGTTATGAATCACAAAATGATTAGGTGGAGAAAAGGCTTAAGGGCTGCTAAAGAGACTTTCTCATATAATTGTGTACAGTCCCAATCACAGAGAGCATATGAGTCTTTACCTGGCTTGTGGCCCCCTCATTACCCAGATTGATACCTTCCCTAGTCTAAGTCTGGGCTGCTTCTATCACCTCAACTTATATGATGGCGCTAGCTGAGGCATTCAACACAAATCCACTGTACGTGTTGCTTGATTTCTTAGTACCTACTTCAGCAAAACTAATTGAATTGGAAATTCCTCACAGAATTCCACAAATGAAACATCTCCTCTCTTTAATCCTGACACTATTTGGAATAGAAACATTCCTGCAGGAAAGTCATCTTTTCAGAGACAATTAAAATGAAAAGTTCAGAAGTCTTTGGTTTTGGTCACAACTTTCAGGCCCGCCGACCTGGAGGTGTATGTATGTACATTTTTATTTTATGCAGCCTTTCTTCTTCTTTCCCTCAAAGTAGTCCTCTAAAGACCACACAGTATGCAGCATTTGGAATTTTCTTTTCTTTTTTTTTTTTCCCCCTCTGGAGCACATTCTAAAGTACTTCCACAGATATTTTTCTTGCTTTGTGTTGCGTTTCCTCTGCAAGCCTTAAAAGACTTGGCAACACAACTTCCCTGGCTGGTATAAATACAGCCATAGATATTTTTAAATCACAAAAGCAAACCTTCCTACTCCCCCCTCCCCTCCTCCCCAAAATCCATATCATGCAAGCATCTCTTTCCCCCTTCTGATGGAAGTAATTTCATTATTTTAAAAGCACTTATGCAAACAGAGGCGACATCATGTGTGTGTGCATACACAAGCCTCCTCAGGAGACAATATGTTTGTGCCCCCTCCCTACTTTCTCCTTCCTCTATCCTTTATCAGTACTAATAATTTTCTTCTACTGTTTAACCAAGTGCAGGTTGACATCCATTGTATCTATTGCAAGCATAAGCTTGCAATGTGCAGTGTTACATCCAAGCAAGTTGCTACCTTTGGTGGAAGGACAGAGAATGCCCTTCTGATGACTTACAGAAGTCCATTTTAATCCTGGAAGTTGTTTCCTCTTAACACAGCAATGATGCCCTGACCACTAGATTAACTTTACACACCTCCAGAGCCTGCATGTACTAGGGGATCTTTATTTATTACAGTGATCCCTCTTATTCTCTAGCAAACTAACTGCAGTGTCACTTCTGCGTGTTTGTGATTTTTTTGGCTTGCAACTGTTTGCAAGTGGGGAGAAGACAGGAGAGGGGTTTTGGGGTTGTCTTTTGTTGTAGGTGGTGGTTTGTTTTCTTCCTCTCTAATTAAAGGGCAATTACAGTACTTGCTGTTTCCTAGGTTTGAATTAAGAATCCCTCTCAAAACATTGCTTTCTACTTGTCCATTAATTCTTTTCCCTGAAATCTGCGTCCACTAATGCACTTCCAACTAACAAAAGCAGTTACCCACATTACATATCTCTTGAAAGGTAGCATAATAAGCAGCTAGAGACAATGTTGACATAAACAAAATGAGAGACCCCTGATCACTTAACCAGGGCAGTCCTCCAGAGAGTCTGGACCAAGACAGTCATTCCAGATACCATAACCAAGTACTGAAATGGAAGTATCTCAGACAATCTATTTTCCCCTCACATCTCCTGAAAAGTTAGGCATCTCAAGGCAGAAGAGGTTGTGGGGTTTTATGTAACTTGTCAGTGACTTTTGTTAAGCAATAAATAATCAGAGTTTTGGGAAGGAAATTATCTGTACAGCCTTTCTTCTGTTAAAAATAGTAACGCTTAAATGTACAGCTTAACAGGAATAGTGTGACTGGTGGAAAAGTGAACTGTGGTATTCAGCAATCCCACCTTTTTCTGGTAGGCTATGGGGACAAAGAACTCTGCTGTCCAAATATCAGCATCTCCTAATGAAAACTCCTGCCCCTGCAGAGCAGAAAGATCTTGGCCTATGGTGACAATATTCAAAGGGCTGCACAGTAAGTCTTAGCATCCAGTAACACTTGAGCTTCTTCAGACTAAGAAGCTAAAAAGATCACCTGAAAATGCCAGACACACAAAATTAGGATTATATTTGATGTTAGGGAGGAAAAAGTATTTACTATCTAAGTACGTGTACTGATTCCTCATGCAATTCCTGTTCTCAGGTGTGTTTATAAGCAAGTTGCTGGAAGGGGTCTATAGAAGCCCTTAAAACCAAACCTCTCCACTCTGCGTTATAGTCCTGCACAACACAGAGTGCAATCTTCATCAAGGGAGCTGAACGAAATTCCTGCAAGAGCAAGGGCCTTGGGCTAGTTGGTGGTTGCAGTAACCTTAACAGAGAAGGGTATGTGACACAGCGGCCATTGAGCACACCATAGCATACACAACCCCTCCCTCTGTAATTTTGCACTTTAATGTCCAATAAGACTTAGCAAGTCCTGTTGCACTCTGCTCTCTTAGCCTCAGAATTTCTATTTCAGTCATATCTCCCCAGGACTGGTGTTGTGTTTTTGTATCCCCAAGAACCTAAACTTCCTCCTTTCCTCCAGCCAGTTCTCCTATACCCATCATCTGTGTCCTCTCTTTCCAGACACATCCTCTGAGCTGCCTTGAGACACATCCAAGTCTCTCAAGCTCCAGAGCACTGGAGGAAGCAGGGAGCAGCATTAGGCTTATGTGGAAGGGTCAGCCTTAGGAGACCAAAATTCAAGTTTGACTTTAAACAGAGCTAGCACACAGCTATGGTGGAGAATCATGAATACCGGAGTGTGCTTTTGCCTGCCGCAGAAGGAGCCACGGTTGCAGAGGACAAAGGAGACTGTCAGCAGTTTAAAAGCCTTGCCATGCATCTGTTAACTTTTATTATTTAGCATGATTTCAAACAAGAATATTCTATTTCCATGGGAAACTGTGGATTTATTTTTTTTGTAAGACAGAAGAGTCTCCGTACACCTCTTCCTGTTCTCAGTGAAAGAAGTCAGTGAGCGCTTTTTACCCTTTCAAGAAAGAAACGAAAGATGCCTCAGAACAGTGATGACACCGCAGCTTTTAAGTATAATTCAGTCAGTTTCTTTACTTTGACTTGTTTTTATCTAACTCAAACAGTGCTTTTCTATCCTTAGAGGAGTGAATTTAGTATTCAAGTTACATTACAAATCCTATAGAAGACACCTGCAGATTTTAAAGCAACACCTTATTTTTCTTAACTCTTGCAGTCTCCAGCTGTATTTCTTTGTTTATACATTTGGTCAACTGTACAAGTAATCCTCAAAAAAAAAAGAGCAAATAAGTAAATATTAAAGTAAGCAATTGTCAGCATGAGATAAACTCCATTGGAGAAACATCAGCAGAAGATCCGTAATGGACCTGCAGGCAAACAAACTTGTAGTAGACATGAAACGTCACAAACGTTTACCGGGACTCCCATAGAAGTGGCATGAATACCATCATACTCCAGGGATCAAATTCTTTTAAGGAAAATGAGTAATACTGTGCTATTACTTAATAGCAGAGTATTGCTCATTTTCCAAAGGCATACTTGGCAAGGGGAGACAAACTGTGGAATAAATGTCAAGAGGACTAAGAACTGGGGAAGCAATGGCAAAACAAACATAAAGAACTGCCTCCAGATGTTCAGGAAGATCCTTTTTTCCTCCGATCAGAGTGGTGGAGCAAAACTGCAGCTGCTCTTGTGTCTGTTCAAGATTTATATTAAAAATGAAAGCATCAGCATTTGCCTGTCCTGCTTCAGGGTGTGCTAGAGTCACCCAGGCTGCAGCAGAACATAATCTGCACGTGGAGGTTAACATGGTTGAATCAATCTGATCATGGATGAAAATTCAGCTGCTATCGATTCCCTGCTTACACTGATTGCCCTTCCCGGGTCAGAATGGAAACCCGTCCCATTGTTCAGTGAATACAGTATTCTGTTCACTACATCAATTACCCTGACCCCAGGGGGTCCAAAAGCCGCCCCACTCACCCATTTACAGTGACAGCTGTCATGCTAATGAATCCACATTGACATTATAATTAAGCCATTACACAAAGCAAAGCCTCACTTCAGCTGTACAGCCAACACACATAAGGCCACTTTGGAGAGGTTGCCTATTAGAAACGTAGTATAGTAAGATGAGGTAGCCCTCAAGACTTAGAAGATGAAAAAGGCAAGCAGAAGATGCAAACTTGTAGAAGGATTAGAAAATAAGGATGTCCCTTGAAGTGACCTTTGCTTTCCTGTAGGGTAACTTTACTGAGGAGGTGGTTTCATGACACAGGCCTGACAAGTCTCCTTTTGGAATATACATCCTATAGAAAAAGGGGCACTTCAGGACAACAACAAGATTCAACTAAGCGTCAGAAATACAAACATCTCCGCGCTCGCTGCACTCACCATACCTGAGCTAGAGATCTGACACATCACAGCCAGACCAAGGGCAAAAGACCCAATCTGAATAAACACCAGTTGATGCATATGTATGAAAATTGTCCAAGAAGAAAGGGAGGCCTTTAGGTATGACATTTTTATTCTGCTTTCTGAAGCCCTGTTCCACAGGGGCACTGCAACTGCACTCAAATGCATTTCCTTTACACACAGTGCCCCCTATTAATTTGGTTGCTGCTGACCAATAGTCTCACCTTTAAAAGGTTTTTTTTGTGTTTTAGGTAGGAAGCTCTCTCTACCCAATCATGCAAAGAGCTGTTGCTCTTTGCAGACAGAAATCTAGGTGGATGGAAAAGGCTGGAAGAGAAAAATACTGATATTTGAGAAAAAAAATAAAGGTCTTTTTCTCTGTCCCACGAGTACTTATCCTCCCAAGTAATACTTTACAGTTATATAGCAGTCTACTACATAAAACCTAATAGTCACTGAAATATTTTGTTCTAAAGACATATGAATTACATGTGCTCATTAGATTTAGAATACAATCTACAGGAAGGGAGTGTTATTGGGAGCATTCAAGTTCGATAAATTGAGGGATATGGCAATTCTTCAACAGAAGAGATTACCTGAACTCACTCTGGGGCCTTTGTGATCATCCTGAAGTGATTTCAGATCAGAATAAGAGGAACTAATTTGTTCCTGGGACTAATCTAGAGACTTCTGCATCTATATTGAAAATCTTTAGCAGAATTCAGCTTCCACATAACACAGGGACTGTTGGTGGCAGATGATTAAACTATGAAGACTTGACTTCTCTACTGTTTCAGGTAACTAAAAGCTGCCTGAAATGCACCGTATTGTTTTCTAGTACTGATGAAGGTCATATGGGTTCTGCATATACCATGTTAAATACGCTCCCCCTGAAAGTAAAATGCATGGCAGAAAGTCAGTTATCCACACCATCCTTGCCAAAAGAAACAACCAAAAAAGAAAAAAGGGGGGAAGAGAGTGGACTTTACGTTCTTAATTACTCTGAAAGACAATAAATTCAAATTTTAAAACAGAACAAAAATTTAAACAGAGAACCTTTCTTCTGCCTAGAAAATTCATACGTCCTATACATACTAGATGAAGTTATTCCAGTCATTTTCCCTTACAAGAGAGAACACTTCAGTACTTCCAATTGCTTTTTACATTTACCTTCTCCAGCTGATAGGCAGCATCTTTCTTTCCTCCCTTCAGCCTCTCTTCTAACGATTACTCCATATCTAAAAGTCTAAAATATAGAGGAACAGACATACAAGGCAGATCACTCACAAGCAGGGAAGAGCCAGAATTGTGTCCCTTAAATCAGCAATGGTGAACATGCTACACTGCCTTTTAACTTTTGTTACCTTGCGCAGAGCCATGCAGTAAACAAGGTACAGACACAGCTATGCAGCAGTCATCAGCAAAAAAACAATGCTAAGTTCTTATAAATCATAGGAATTCCTGAGAAGTACACAGTGGGAATATCATGTGGCATCATGCAGTCTTCCACACAAAGGATCAGAAGAGCTAAAAGCCTTAGATCCTCTATTACCATATTAAGCCAATCCAAAGCAAACATTTAGTACTGGAAGGGGATGTAAACTGGTAAAGTTATGGGCAGTTGGACCCTGGTCAACAATCTCAGCAGCAGGTTACACTTCTGGTCATACTTATTATACTGATAACACATGAGCAGAACAAGATCTCAGAAGTTGTTTTTTCTGTGAGTTGTGGGTTTTGGGTTTTTTTTATATTAGCATAGTTCCTTTGCCCTCTCTAGGGCTATGCAAGTCTACAGGAGCTGAAGACTGCCTGTAATATATGTTGTGTTATTCTGGTTTCCTAAACTGTACTTTGAATGATGGATGGGAGGCTGAAGCAGCTGATAACAATGCTAAATGGTGAGAGACCAAATACGCACCAGTAGCTCAACTGAATTTGTAGCTGGCATAGAGCTGGGCTTGGGTCAAGAAACAGATGAAGTGTCCGACAGTGCGTCAGCCCTGGAGTCCTAAAAGCAGAGGGGTTTTTTTCCAAAATGTCTTTCTCTCTGGGGATGGTATGGGGGGAAAGAGTGTGACTTCTTTAAAAACTATGCATCCTTAATTAAAAGTCTTTATGTTCAATCAATTTATCAATAACTATTAATGCCAAACAGATCGAAGGTACAGGCAACCATATCAGCCTGCTCCTCTCTGAAAGGAAGGGGAAAGTGCACAGATAGGGAGGGCACCTACTTTCACATTTTGTGTTACTTTCTTGTGCCTAGGACAGGTCCACCCACACCCTTCATCAGGAGTTTAGATTTTTTTTGAAAGACCTGACATTTTTACAGCGATATTCTTCCCTTCCATGCTCTGTATACTACACCTCAGGGAGCCCAGTTAGGTACAACTTTACTCTTCTCAAGTCAGCCTTGCTCTGGCGTATATATGGGATCTCTTGTACCTACCATTTGGTGGAACAACTTGCTAAAATCCACAAATATTGACAGACCAGAGCATTTTTTTTTTCCATCAGAATGTTTTTATATGTGGATAAAACCCAGAACATTTTAACAAAGTATTTACAAGCGCTGGGACGCCGGCTAAGAAGTTTTCCCTCTGCCTTAGCATACTTAGTAAATTGTGGCAGTAGGAGAGGCATCAGTGACCAAGGCAATGGAATTTTGCTGTGAGATAGCTGGTCTCAGCTTATGTAAGAAAACTCAAACTGAAAGGCAAATTTACATGGAAGGAAGACTTAATAGGACTCCAGGATAAGGTACTTCAGGAAACAAATCTCGGAATGAATTTGTAGACTTCCTTTTTGGTTCTTAATACTTTAAGAACTAGCATTGTTCAAAGACAGCCTTTACGAAGTCAACATGTTTACAGAACAGCTGAAACCTATGGACATTTCTGAACTACAACCGATCAATGACATTTGGATTTGGGCATTCAGTCAAGACAGAAGGGGGCAAAGAAGTCAGCAAGTCAAAAACCTCATTCTCACATTTAAATATTTTTCCTCTATTTATCTGTGTCAGTCCTAAGAGAGTTGCTTTTCAGTGTTCTGTCCCTTTATAGTGATGGGTCCCAAAGATCCCCTCCATGTAAGTCCTACTGCCTGAAATTTTCCAAGATCCCCACAGCTCTTCAATTACCTTCGTTGGCCTGTCAAGACTCCAGCATCTCAAATTCAGTTAGCTGGTGTTTGGACCTCTGCCAAGGGCCAGCCTTTGCTCCTAATGACAGCCAGCTGAGGGGACACTGAGAGGAGCTGAATTCAATTTGCAGGCCCTCTAATCTGATTAAGGGAGCAGGGTTTTTATTTTCTCCAAAGTTTGCAGTAGCCAGGATGAATGATGGCCAAAGGATGAGCTGTCAACATCAACAAAGACTTGGAGACAAAAGAAAAAAAATGAAGGGGTATAATTTTTTTTTTTTTAGAAGAGAAATGAGTCTGTTGTGATTGACAGCACAGTGAGCTGTTGAGTGAATTGTTCAGGTGACAATGTTGTTTGCAGAGTGTCACTCTGTGTGGGCTGTGAAAGCAGGAACAGATCCAGCTACCAGGCAGATGTCAAACAAATTCCAAGGGCAGCTTTTTTTTATTTTAAATAAATCCAGTGTCCAGTCTCTAATAAATATTGCACTCTCCTCCCATCCTGGTCTAAAATACATAACAATTCCTGTTTTCTACTTCATGATACTCAATTACAACTACTCAGTTGTAAGAAACTTATTCTATAGCCACAAACACTCTACATTTTTCATTCTCCCACATCTGAGTGTTCTGTCTTCTTTAATGGACTTGAGCATCATTCCGCTAAAGGCAGGTATATCTCTTCATATAAAAACACTCTCCTCAAGCATACAGATTTTATTTGATTCACTTTATGATGCAGTTATGGCAGTCTAACACCACTTTCTCACTGTGGTTTCCTTAATTTTTTGGACACACACTCAGTTAATATTTTTTTTTTTGTATCACCAGAACACAAACCCAGAATAAGACAGTGGAGCTATGGTATTCTGTAGGCTTTGCTCTTCCTCTCGTAACACCTACTAACATTGTACCTGTTTATTTCTACTCACTTAAGTCAGATCTTGGGAACAACAATTTAAAGAAAAAGCTTTGTCTGATGAACAGGCATAGAGCAGGCTTAGAGACCAACTCAGTACAAAAGGCTCCTAACACAGCAGAAGAGATATTCATACACTCAGCATTCCCATTTAGAAAGTTTTTGTAGTTGAGAATCCATTGGATAAACCACAAGCAAAGTAGTTTGGAAAAAGAGATGCTAGGGGAGAACCTTGATTCCAGATCTGGCCCTGCAATGTCACTGTATCCTTGACTTGGATATTGAAGTGGCACCACTATGATCCTCAGCCCTACAAAGACCACAATCACTTTACTTAGCCATGGCAATCCTTGAGAAAACTACATTTTTCAGAGAAAGGACTTCTGAAGCTTCCAGCTGGAGAGATAAGAGTCTGCTAGTGCCGGACAGCGCCTCCAGAGCAAACTGGTTAGCAAAAACCCCCAGTGTAGGCGACACTTGACACTACCTTTTATCGTGACCATTTACTATCCACCACAAAAATTCATGCTCATTCTGTGAGCATGTCAGCTGATACAGGAGCATGAAGGGACAATTTTGGGTATCAGACTTGATAAGAGAGTCTAAAGTACTGGCACAGCTGGAATCAAGGCACCACCATCGCAGCTCCAACTGCGAGTAGGAAGACAGGTATGGTCTCAGAGATGGCCAGGCAGGCAACAGTCATGTCCCAAGAGCTGCACGGCAGTCACAGGAGAAAGGGAACCCAACATCCCTAGCAGTAGGAAAGCAGTAGCGTAGTCTTGTAAAGGGGCACAAGGCAGTTGCATCATTGCCTTAGTGTCTGAAGGTCTGAAACAGAGGGACTAGGATGAAGATACTTTAAAGAGGCTTCAAAAAAGAGAAACAACCAGAAAAGACAAGGAGTGTGTGTGATAGAGAAAGGACTGTTGCTGAAACCATGAAGAGGTAGAGAGAGTTAAAAACCATAATGGTAATAATTCTCCTCCTCTCATAGGCAACATCAGGAGGCGTGCATAAGCTGCCTTTCTAGCAGGAGGCTGACTTTGCTATCAGTTTTGACACACTTGCCATCCTGAAATACTTCAGCAGCCTTGCCTCAGGTAAAACTCCCCTTAACTTTGTAATCTGGTGATGGAGAGTTGATGAAGGGGTACCTCTCAGCCATGTGCAGAGCTCTGAGGTCTCCTGTGCTCGAGAGCGGAGGCTTAGTGTTTAGGAAGTAGCTTGTCATCTCATCAAGGATGTGCTTTCTGCCTCTGTCCATATTCAAAGTCTCTGCAAAAATAAATTAATTCTCACAAATGTTCAGCTGGAACCTATTAGCTTGTCTGCAAAGATCCCTGATGGTCCCTTGCTCTAACCTCCCTCAGTTCTTGCGTTCAACTGGATTAGGCTGTCTCCACAGAACGTCCTAGGGCTAAAGGGCCAAGGAAAATGCTTCTTGCAATTATTCTTTTCTCCTGCCTATCTGGGGTCTCTGTGGAGCCAGACAGGAGAGCTGACAGCAGCTGCCTTTGTTGTGCCCTCTGCTTTCCTTTATAATGTTCTGGCAGAGAAGAATGAGAGCAGCCTGACAAAACTGCAATGGGGTGAATAAGCAGAGAGGAGGAAGGAGACAGGAAGATGAAGCTCAGATGAATGAGGAAAGCACATAGGGAAAGAAAGAGGAACAAATGTGAACATAGAGACAGGAAGAGCAGCAGCTGGAAAGAGCAATTTTGGAACAGGAGGTGTAAAGAAAAGCCGCACTGGCCTTCTGGAGCCTGAAGTCAGCACAGAGGATGCCCTTAGCAGTCTAATACCAGTAACAGAGCTCTGACCTTTTATAAGTTACATCTTGAGCTCATATAGTAAAATGGAATCACGGCTCTTGCACTATCCTCAATACGTTGTAAATATTACATGGGTAGGAAATCACAATGCAAAAGTCATGGTAGTAGAAAGGAAAGGCTGCAAAGCCAAATACTCAAATGTCAGAGTGTGGCAGAATTAATCACAAATAAAGTTAATATTTATGATAAATAACCCACGTTCTCTCAATCTGAAAAAGTCATAAAGGATATTGTTTTCTTGAAAACATTATGTTGAGCATTGTACTATATAAGGACAAAATTGGGAAACCCTTTCTTGGCTTGCTGATGTCTTCCAATCTGAGCCTCCTGATAGCCTGTGCAATGAAACTGTCACCTGTGCTTGTTCTTTGTTTTATATCTTTGCTGAAAGCAAGCTGACCAGTATGGATGCCTTGCCTTTTTATTGGCATCTATCCATTCAAAAACATTAAATTACAGAACAGTATCACCCTATCAGTAATGCCACAAGTTAGATGTCAAGTGACCATTCCATATTCTTCATATCCCCTAGTAGTCTAATGAGTCTCCAAAAAGCCAAGCTAATTCCACCAGATAATGAATGCAGATGGAAAAGGCAAAAACACTGAACGTCTTAAAAAGCCTAAGGATGACAAAATTTCAAAAGATGCTGCTTGTGTTTATGTCTTATTTGAGGTCATTAATGTAGTTACACCATGGGAACATTTGGCCCATTATTCATAACATCAAGAAGATGAAGAAGAGTAACACACTTAATTGAAACCCTTGCCAAAATGAAAAATTAATTATCCCCCAAAGATTCTCTGTCAAACTGTCTCTTTCTATTTGCTGCACAAGGGCAATATAAGCAAAACAACGCTGCAAGTCCATGCTATCGGCAATCATATTATGTTATGTACAAGCAACAAATGCAGAAGGAGCAAAGTCGGGGATTCTGCTATGAGGAACTTCCATTAGAAAATGCCCACTCCAAAAACAAACCTCTTTTAGGAGGGTATGGCAAAAGCAACAGGCATTGCATTTTGCATGCGATTGTCTCAACTCAAGAGAAAAGTTTCTGAGGCAGGAAGTGTAATCACAAAACTACAGGAGCGTCCAAAAGCATGGACAATCTGCCAGCTGGGGAAAGTCTAGGCTCTGTTTTAAGTAACAGCAACAAAAATCTATGCTGAAAGAAAGGACCGTGAGGTCATTGCTGTTTTGGATTCCAGCTAGCAGAAACCCTCCAGGGGAACAGAAACCAAAGACAGGGACTTCCACATCCGTAAAACTACTGAGGGATGGTAATATCATTTTGTGTCCATCCCTTTGCTCCATCAGGAAAGCAACAGCAGCTTAAGTAGGGCTTGCACACCTCCAACACTGTGACCTCTTTTCCAAAATGATGGAGAAGCAAAACTAAATACAACACTATAGTAGGCAAAGATGGGGGCTGTCTGCCCAGGCTCCACCAGAAACATTCCTTCAGTTTCTGAGGCTTCCTCAGGCAAAAGCCTATAGTTTGTTTGCCCAGGTATTTGCTTTCTCCCCTGCCAAGCACTAACCCTGAGACAGAAAAGGAAAAGTCCCAAGCTCCTGTTAAAGGCCTCAGTCTACCAAACCTAGAGCACAGCTAGAGTGGAGAAAGACCCCTGGCTTTTTTCACTTGCGCCACATTATCACAGAAAGGTGGATTAGAAGTTATCTCAGCTCTGCTTTCTTTCAGAGCTCCTTGGCAACACAGCCACCAAGATATAAATACGCACACACAAAAATTTGCAGCGGGCATATGTGCACACACACACAAGCCAAAAGGCAAAAGTATTTCAAGGCATGAGGCAGACACGGCCAGGAAGGCAAGGGACTTCTGGGAATTCTGGGAAGAAGTGGGAAATAAGGAAAAATTTTATCCTGTCCTTGAAATTCAGCTTTTTAAAGAATTAAAAAAAACAAAAGCCACTTCAGAAAATATATAACATCACAGTTGTCCTATCTCCCACCAGCAAGCTTCACACAGATTGCAATGGGCCAGCAACCATTTCTGGCCTCTGTTTAAATTATATTTTATGCAACGAAGAAGACAAAATTCTGACTGAAGTAAGGTTGACAAAGGACCAGCTTAACCTCAGTATTCAGAAGCACACTGATTAAAGGCCCATAGGCAAGAGAACTTCCTGTTCCTGAGAGCAGCAGGCAAGTAGATTTTCATGAACCATGTAAAACTTTTCTGTACCCTAGGTGCCCATTAGCACTTGCACAAAGTCAGGGCTTAGCATTACCATTTACATCCAGCTATGGTAACAGCACACTAAAACAATGTAACACAAGGCATGAGGTGTCACTCATTACGCTCATACGCAAAAGTGGCAAATGAACCCACCACACCAAGTCCCTCTGCAATCGCAAGTGACAGCTTTTACCTCATTATCCAGATCCACGGAGTCCCAAAAGGTATTTTTGGCAAAGGCCAAAACAAAGGCTGGTCATCAGAAGCTTCTTATAACCTTGTTTTCTTCCCAGCCTGCTCTTGCATTGGGAGGACCCTTCCCTCCCCGAGTTTTTAATGGGTGTTGACGCAGACACCTGAAGCAGATACTCCTTAACGTGGGTCAGGTGGGACAGGAATTTGGCATGGCATTTTGGTATATCATGACTTACAGTTCTTGTTCCTAGACACCGAGGAATCTCTATTTGCTGCCTAATAACCAAAGAAGAAGGAATAACCCTGTCAAGAAAGTAATAATGGAAAGATCTTTGGGCTCATGCAAGATCTTCACCTATGGCCAATATCAAGGGATTGTTTGTCAGCTGCTTCTGTATCTGTTTCTTTCTGTGTGTGCAAACTGTTTGAATATTGAATGTTGTGCAATAAGATGAAGAAATATTTATTCTGAGATGTCTCAGTTAATTGTTCTTAAGCCAAAAACACAGCTAATTGTGATCCAGGCTCTAGAAACCTTTCAGTAACTCAGTTTTATCACTGCAAGCAATTTTTCTGAATGTCCCCATGGCTGCTGTAGACTTCAAGCAAAGATCCAATACATGAATTTGCAGGGGAACATGAGAGTACTGCAAGTGAAAAATGTTCATCAGGAAATCCCGGTTCCAGGGATCAGAGATAGGGAAAATGTTACTGATTCTGGTTTACTGTTAGGGTTTTTTGGAGAGGAAAATTTCAACCAGAACTAAATTTATCATGAAGCACAGAGACTCTTGGTCCATCACCTGGAAAAATGTAGAAATCCCTGAATTTCCCTACTTTGGGATTTCTTTTCTTTCTACAACTTCAGAAACATTCCACACTTTGAACCTATTATTTGAATCCAGGTATTCATACTGATTTTTAATTTGATAGGGAAATTTGTTGGGTAAAAGAAATTATTACAATTTTCACCTTGACACATTTCTTTCCCTGCCCATGCAGCCATGCCAGGGTTATATGTATCTCCTCCTGTAAGTTTTTTAGACAGCCTTTCAGACCATCATCCATCTCTTCTGCGCTATCTCCTAAACTGCTATTTCCAAATGCTATCACTTTCCTCTAACATGTCTCTGGTCCTCCTGTCCCTCAGTCAACATCTGGCTGGGTAAGCTGCTCTGCAGTTGGTTTCAGCTTCTTTCGTAGGAGCTGATGTCCTGCGGAGTTGATATTTCATCATGAAAGATCAGTCTCTTCCCCTAACATGAGTCTTCATTAGTGAATTGTTGTATCATGCCTCTTTTATGTTTAATCTCCTCAATTAGTTCAAATAATGAATTTAGTGCCAAGGAAGTTTACAAAAGAATATCATTTTAAATAAATACTAACTTATTGAGTGGTCATTAAGTGCACTCAAACCCTTCATGTGCTCACCCCAGCAGGCTACAGCTAAAGAGCTGGGTGATGCAGGGATGTGACTACAGCCGCTGCCACTATTCCTGTGCTGCACGTGGGAGGACTCCCAGCTTTGGGAAATCTGTGATTGTTATTTGAGGGTGCTCTGCTATAGTCCCAGATATCTTCTGGTATTAATAATCAGGCATTTGCAAAGAGATGTTAACAATTCGTACCTAGGAATTCTGCAGGTTAGATATTACTTGAGTACATTTAAATCCTATCTTCCTTAAAACTCTAAGAAAAAGCAGAATACATTAACATAATCATCTACAAAGACAGAATGGCTTGTATAAACTAGGTACTAACATTTTTTCTGAAAATAACAATTACTGACAAAGAGGTACATTTTATTTCTGTATTTTGTACATAGAGCTTGGAGGCAAGCCATTTTCAATGGCATGCTTTCCTTACAAATCTGGTTAATTGACAATGAATACTTTCAGGAAATATTCTTTGTTCAGTTAAACAGTTCATCTTCCAAAACCTCTGAAATTACCTGGTATTTTGGAATATGTTCATTCCATGGTATTAATTAAAGGCATACTTGTCTTTCTGAAGGTTTTTGCTTTGACTATTTTTCTGAATCTAGACAAGCAGATAATTACATAAATTTTTAACATGAGGCTTCGACAAAGAAACTAGTATTTCCAGTTTTAACATCTTCTTTGAACAAAATATTTTCTCTTTGGGGATCAGGATTAGTACTCTGAGACTTCCTTCAAGGGAGAAAAAGAATGAAAAAATAAAATTAAGTTTAAAAAAATGTTTTCATACTCTTTACTTCCTTAAATTGTCTCCTACATTAATGCTGGGAAACTATAAGTAGGTAAGGGAAAGAAAAACTTACCATAACCTAAATAGTCTTCACTTTCCTGTTGAGCCAAAGAGAAAGCAACCCATTTTTCAAATATTCTATGTGGGGGTTTTCCTAATGAAAATTCCTGTTTTCACAGTAAACTCTACTAGGTTTAGTTCAAGGTAGGGTCTGTATATCTCATTGTTACTGTTTTGAATATTGACTGTCTCCAAAAGTGACCCATTGGGTAGTTTTGTATGTGGGGCAAGACCTCCCTAATCACTGAAAAAAGTTTGAATGCCTTCACTTTCTGTAGGCGCGGACTCACTTTAGGTTTGACCTATTCTTTTCAAAAAGGGTTCAATTATTTTCTAAGGAATTTTCGGAAATATATTTTAAATATCGTGGTGCAACACAGACCATTGAGGCCTTGACCCTACAAAACAATGCATGGAAGAGGATGTAGAGTCCTTCAACACCTTGGTGGGACAACTGGGTCCTTCAGAAGGGAGCTGCTCAGGCATAAGAGCAAGAATAAGAACACAGCTCTTACATCCTGTGTTTGAAGTCTAGAAAGATGAGCATGCATTCAGAAGCAATCCAAAGCCTATCTCAGTAATATAATGGCCCTTTGCCTGTGGATTTACTTGATTTTTATTGAAATTCTAAGGCTGAAAACATTAGGAAGCGTACTTGCTGTCTCCTAAACACTTCTCCCAGCATTGGAGGAAAGGTCAAGGTTATTATGCCTCGTAATTCATCATGAGAAATTTTCAGATATCGGCAATGATGCTTTAGATCATTTTTTTGAGCCACCTCAAGTCCTACAACTGCATTCCAGGCAAGAATAGCAAATAAACCCCTTAGCTGGAGTACCTGCCACCTGGGTCAGGAATGGCACTTCCTCCCATATACGAACATACGTATATATATAAAAGTAAGAGAGAGGGGGTGAGACAATTTCTCATCAGCTCTCAGAAGAAAGCTCTTTCGTGATGAAATTTTTACTTAAGAAAAGCTCCTAAATCAATTGCTCCCAGGCGAGAAGGGGAGGAGGGAGGACAAGGAGGATTGCATTTTCCTTGATCAGCAGTTTACCATTGTCCTTCCCTCCTTCCTTCCCTCTCCACCAGCAGGTTGCAGGCAGCCTCTGGGGCCAAAAAAAGTGCTGAATCCATGGCAGGGGACCTCAGGGTGCTTGAATGGGCAGTGAGGGCCTTGGCTGGCAATGCCAAAACTTGTAGTCCTGGTCCCTTTCCACTGCATTGCCTTCCAGCAGAGTGAGGGCAGGGCTCGCCTATCAGTTTAGCATACCAGAGACTTAGAGGGGCTTACAAGGCTGCTCTGTTTAGAGGATAAAAGATGGGAGCTTGGCAGGAATAAACATGTCACTCGGGGAGCCTGCACTGCAGGGCCTGATTTCCCTCTCGCGTCAGCTCACTGCTGGCGCAGCTCCCCAGATGCCGCAGCACTAATCCTGATTTATGCTGAGTTTCAGCAGGCGCAGCACCAGCCCCTGTGTAGCTCCCAGGCATGCTGCTCCCCCTCATCTGAGTGCTCACTGGCACCAAGGAGGAGGGAAAAAGTGTCCTCCTTGTGCCGACCAGAACAAAATGCATAATTAAGCAACTTTCCAGCATCTTGGTGGGGGCATTTGGCTTTGCACATGTTTACAAAAGCATTGGTTAACACTGCTGATTCTCAATGCATGTGGCAGGGAGATTGGTGATTCTGGTGCTCACTGGGATCAGGAACTGGACAGGAACATCAGGAGAACTAGGTCATTTTTTTATGGCAGTTCTGAGATATCGGAATGTTGAGCTGGCTTTTAGCAATAAGTTTGCTTCCAGATCATCAACTTTCCGCTTAAAAGGAAGGCTAGCACCACTGCTTCCATGTTGTTTCTCACACGTCTCTTGGCTTTTTGTTCTTTCCTTAATGATAAAAGGGGGGGGGGGAACCCCAAGATTACAAAGAATCTTAGTGGGCCTTCCAAAGATGCCTGTTCAACAGGGCTAGTCGTCTTTCACCACCAGTCTGGGATAGCTGAGCACACATAAACGCTTCATCCCACCATCTCAATTGCACAATCCACAGATCAGAGTCTCCCCAGGACCTCAGTGGGAAGTCCATCAAGGGAAAAGCCCCTCTGGAGTTCTTTTTGGAGGTAAGTTATCACTCTTCCTCTTCCCCTTCCCTTCCCTCTGTTCGGTCATGGCAGCATGATTCGGTTTGAGGCTGCAGTCCCCAAGAAAAGGCAGGGTCTCTCGCAGATGTTTGGTAACACATCAACGGCACAGCCCAAGACAATGTAATGAAATTCCCCCCCAATCTCCCTCAGACATTACCTAATTGATAAAGTGGCTGCCCCGCGCCACAGCAGCTCCCTCCCCAGCTCGTGCGACACAGCCGGGCTCTGTTCCCTTTCGCCATGACATCATGCCGGCACTCGCTGCCCATGCATCATGCTGCCTGCAAACTTCCTCTTCCACCTCTGATAAACACGGCTGAGACAAACTCCTCCAGCAATACGAGGGGGAAAAAAGAATAAAAAAACTTCCTGAACTTTCTGAAGCTCCTGCTCCTTTGTTCCTGCATTGTGGTGAGAGCTGCTGGCTGGGGGCTTCAATGTGGAGCCTATTTGCAGTGGCATCTCACCTACTGCTGTTTGCTGGCAAAATCCAGAGAGGCAAAAGACTCAGAAATGCAAAGGTTTCTGCTCTAACCTCCAGGGTGCATGCATAGGTGGAGTTTCCATGATGTTAAATATGAGACCAAATGAAAAAATCAGTCTCGAACCGGCAAAACTCTGGCATAACTTGGTTGGCAGTGCTGTAGCTAAGTTTGCACTGTCTGGTTTACTGTGTACTGCATCTAATGCACACAGGGGAAAATATGCACAAGCAGGTTTAGCAGCAAAAGAGCCATTTTCTTATTTTCTTGGTTAGTAGTTTTTAATTTGAGATTGCCTCCAACATTGTCCCCCTCAATATATAGGCTACAGTGAAACTTAATTTCAAATTTACCTTTTCAATTATAAAAGCATTCTGCCCCCCTATCTTGCAATATAACCCCAAGAATCTGTATTTGTACACGTGTGCCCATGCACACACATACACACATTTAAACAAAGAAAATGGGAACCCACAAAGAACATTATCTCCATTTAATTTAAGCCAAAGCAAATCGTGGACAATTTTTCCTTCTGGTTTCTTAGTTTAGATATCAAACCAAAAAATACAGAGATCAACTATTTACTCCTGATGCTTACACACAATATCCTTCACCTCCTGACATGGCAAAAAAGAACAGAATGAGCATCCAGGCTGTTAGGTCTAAGTCGGTATCTATGAAACACAGGAATTTTTAAATTTTTGAGCCCAAAAGCAGGAAAAAAAAAAAAAAAAGTAACGGGGGTTCTCTTCTGTTAATGCCTATCATGTAATTAATATCCATGCATTAACTACAGGAATTTATTGCCACACACATAATATAGGATGTTGTGGGGTTTTGTTAGATGTTTAAATAAGTGGGTTTTAGTTGCCGTAATATTCCTCATCTTGCCATTTCTCTTGCCCATGGGACTAAACTCCCAGTATTCCTCTTGCCACCTTACAAGAGCAAGAAATGGAGCCAGTGCTCAGACCAGAGGAGGTTGGGCTGCTGCAGGCAAGCTTGGAAGGCGCATGTGAGCAAAAACATTTTCCTCCTTAATGAATCCTTTCTAATCAAGAAAAATGTTTAGCTGTGGATGTGGGTGTGGATTGTTCTGAAGCGTGACCTGTGCAGCCTCAGCCATGCCACCCTGAAAGGCTGTGAAGCCCCCTAATATGGAAGCACCATAAGGACGGTCACCACATCTGCGTGCATCCTAAATCCCTTGGTGTTGTTCTTTCCCACTGCAAGAACTTGGAACAAATCAGATATCTACAAACAAGATTTTATTTCCCTCCTCTCTCTCTCACTCACGGAGAACATGTCCATAACTCCACCAAGAATAAACAAGCCCACAGCTAATCTTCCCACTCCTTGGGACGGTTTGTTGAAATTAGTGAAAGGATGCAGACATTGCAGACTGCTTGATAAGAGTTATAAGCACTGGTTTGTTATTATTAAAGAGAGGGAGCATAACTTTGCTGTCTCCAATTATTTTAAAACACAACGTTCTCTCTCATAGCTATCTCCCTACCTACTCTATTTACATTAAATATATGCATGAGTAAGAGTGGGGATGTGCATATGGAAGGAAAATAAATGGCTCTCAAGGGGAGGATGTTTCGTTTATTGTATACATTTTTTGAGGATGTGGCAATACAAACCACAAAATCAAAAATGAGAACAACTCAGAATGCAGCACCAGAACTCAAAAAAAAAAAAAAATAGTCCAAACAAACAGCACAGCCTATGGGCATGAGCAGTTAATTTTCCTTGAAATATCAACACAGATACCAATAAGAAAATACAGTTATCCATTAACAACACACTTCGAACATTTCCTGAGCTTCATGTGACCAATGGCATCGCTAATTTTACTTCAGTTCTTCTCAGATGTCTCTGATGCTAAAATCAGTCCACTAGTTTATTGCTAGTTTTACTCAAATACTAGCTTAAAGGTCACACTAGCAGCAGAGCATCACCAGTGCTGCTTTAGAATTGAGAAATCAATGTCTGTTCAGGCAGGTGCCCCATTGCCCCCATTGACTAGGGCACTATCAATGCCAATGAAAGGTGCTGAGTATGTGAATACTGGTGTGGTCCATTTTCCGCAGTTGTCTCTGGGGCAAGATATGTATTCAGGCTGCAGTTGCTCTGAGGCAGACCAAGACACTGTCTCCATATTTTGTATCAACCCAAGCACCACAGAATCCCTGACGAGGCTCCTTGAAGCTGCAGTAACAGAGATAACGGGCTGTCGTCGTCTCTGTCGGCTAGAACAGATGTAAGTGGAAAAATCCCTTGGCTAATGTTGATCTGGCACTTGCTGAATGCACAGGGAAGGTAGAAAGATGGAGAGCAGTGACAAACGACCGAAGGCGATAAAAGTAGGATTTTCTGTATCTGATTTCAGAGACTCTTGATGGCTTTTTTCTTTCCTATTGGCCTGTCAGTGATTATGCTACATTTACTCTAAAGAGTCAAGTCTATTGCTGCCATTTGTTCTTTGACAAGCAGCGCCTAGAAAGGAACTTTGTGCTCTTGTTAAAATTACTGTTGAATTAAGCACCAATTCATTAAAATGGTTTTATTAACTGTATTATGTTTTTTGGTGATTCCAGTTTAGTGTTAGGCAAATTCAATGCCAACGCTAACTCTAGTGCAGTTGAACTTACAGAAATCCATCTGTAACAGAAAAGTGAAAATGATATAAAAACATTAAGGTTTAAGAAGAATGTATCTCAATGGCAAAAGATTTCGAGTGAAAACCAAGCAGTACCATGTCTGCCCTCAAAATCCAAAATCTATAATTAATGGAGTGTGTGTAGATCTGTAACGGCTGTTATTCCTTAAGATGTATAAAATTACTGAAAAACACATATAATTCTGTCCAGTGGATCAGTTGCAAAAATATTGCAGTGCAGTCTTTATAACCACACACCTCTGTGTGGTTTTTGCTGGTATGGTAGTATGGGAGGTGGACAGCAGGCACTGTGCACCTCACTGCACACACTTCAACACAAAGAGTAATGCAGTATTTCTTATTGTATCGTACAGCAAATTATTATTTTGTTGTTATTATGCACTTGCTTTTTGAAAGGTATATATGAAAACAATGCAATCTGAATTGTATGGGGTTTGATTTTATAAATTAAAAAAATTTTGGTCAGGTAAGATATTATTTCTGAGCATTCTGAAAAATGACACAGGTTATCTATAAATGAAGTGTGTGAATCCTGCTACAGTTCTCAGGATTTCACTTAATAGGCTATTTGTTTTATTTATATATTCATTCATTCATTTATTCCAAAGTATTTCTTTCACACAGGCATGACAGTTTGGGCCAAGTCCTGTGTGCTGTTTAGATAGCATGACTATAGCCCTCTACGTGTACTAGTACCATCAGAATACATGCAGGTGTGTGCATGTGCATTTACACACATGTATGCCTTTGTATATGCACACACTGTGTGCATATACACACAGATTTGTGTGCATCATGTATTTTAATTTGCAACGTTAAACCAATTTAAGAAACAAAGGAAAACTGTAATGTACTATTTCCTTCTGTGGAAAATAAGCTACAAAGATTGGCTTTTTCAATTTTGCAGTAGTGCTAGTTACTTGCAAGTGTTGTCGTCTCACAGAACTGTATAACTTGTGATATACCTTCATCATAGGATACTTGCTAGCCCTGTCACTTTTGTATGCCATGCAATCATGTGTTTGTAATCAGAAGTCCATGGAGCTGGCAAGAAAATCACTCTCTTTCCAGCTGTTCTGTCCTTTTACTGGCATCACATTTGGAAAGCAAACTGTAAATAATAAGGAGTTGATGAAGCTTCCATAGCTAGCAAATTTCCAACTTCAAAAGCTTTTTTGCTTCTGAAGTTAATGGTTGACTTCCCTCTGGGTTCACTTTTCATGTTTTTACTGTATGCCATTCTAGACCATTAATAACTATCGGTGTTTGCAGCTATTGTACAAGGACTCAGAAACATATGACCATTCTTCATGGCTCAGAGTTGCAGATCACAAGTGTGTTCATAATAAAGGGCTAAATGAGTGCTTCACAGGAAAGCTATTTATTTTACAAAACACTCTCAGGTTTAGAAGATGCAACATTTTTTCAAGAATTGCAGGAGATTTCTGGATGTTTCTGGACATTTGAGATGAATACATCCAACATCTGTGATAATCAAGCCCTTTCGGGTAAGAATAATCTCTTTGGCATTTAAGCTCTGGCATTAAACTTGCGGGAGCCAATGGACCTTCTGTGTGAAGAACTACTGCACTCAATTGGACATGCACACTCAAGCTGGCAATGAGGGAGCACCCACCAGTTCCATCTCTTTCTTTGCTACATGCAGTGCAGACTTCGAGGACAAAGAAGAAGGTGGGTAGGGAAGAATTTGAAGATCATTGGGGATGGTGTGGAAAGATAATTCTCTCTAGAACATCAGGATTTTTGTGGCAAGGAATAATGTAGCCCACTATTTAAATTGATGCGTGGTTATAGAACCCATTCACTTCAGATTCAACTATCAAGCAAGATTTTTAAACAACTACATCCATATAGAAGAAAGCAACAAATTTTTTTTAGTTCTAAGAAAACACTAAGGAAGACTCATTAGAGACAGAATAGAAAACATGACCACATCACACAACTGGTCAAATCTGCCCCTGCAGCTGCAGCAGGATCAGATAGAGGAAGCTGCTCAGGATTGTATCCAGTTGGGCTTGAATATCTCCAAGGACGGAAACTCTACCGCCTCCCTGGTCAACCTATTTCAGTAATAGGTCATCCCCACTGTGAAAAACTGTTTCCTGATATTCAGACAGAACCTCCTGTATTTCAGTGTGTGTCCACTGCCTCTGGTGCTGTCACTGAGCACCACTGAAAAGAGCCTGTCTCTGTCTTCTTCACTCCTTCCCACCAGGTGTTTATACACATCAATGGGAACCCTCAAGCTTACTCATCAATGAGGAGAATGTAGAGAGAGGTACCACACCGAACACTATGGACAAGATACTGCTGATGGACACTAGAAGCTAATTAAAAATAAATCCATTCTGGAAACCAGACTCTCATCATTCTTGGATTTTTGATGTAGAGCAGCGAAACGACAAATGCAAATAAAAATCTCACTGAAACAGCCTTTATGGATGAGATCACCTGTGAACCAGGATGAGGGTTGGCAATGTGGGCACAAAATTGGAGGTTATGTTTGCATGAAGAATTTCAGCAGTTAATAGAGAAAATCTACATATTTACAACTCTAAACCAATTTGGGATGAACGGCATAACAAATTCTTCTCAGCTTACTGTTTTCCTACTTATTTGCAACTCTGCACACAGAATCCTTTCCACAAAGATGTAGTGTCATCCCTTTGCTTATACTGTACTTGTACACAAATGTGAGTAAAAATAATATAGACAAATATTTTATTATTTCATTGCTCAAGATAAAACAGTGAGAAAGAAAAGGAGGTTATCAAACCCTAATAATCATCAACATTTAAAGACGTTTGTTTTCAAGACTCAGGGGACAGATTAGTTAGCTCAGTTGTTTAGAGCATGGTGCTAATTAACGCCAAGGTCACGGGTTTGATCCACGTACTGACCAGCCATTTAAGAGTTGGACCTAATTATCCTAGTAAGTCCCTTCCAACTCAGAATATTCTCTGACTCTGTGACCAGCGGACTAGGTTCCAGTTTGGCACCACAGATCTCTAGATGTGGCTCAACTAAATTGCCCTTCTATAGGCAACCAACTGACATGTCTCACAACACCTGGGATGTTGGCACAAGGCTGTCAGACATGATATAAAGGTATGGGAGACCCAGGCCAAGTGAGCGGCAGATGCAACTTAGAAGTGGTGATACAGGTGAAAAAAACAAATCAAAGCTGGCCATCCCACAACTGCCTATAGCCAGGCAATGTGAGCAAGGAATTTTTCCCTTCAGATTCAACAGGAGGTCTTAAAGAAAACACCCTTTAGTATATACGCCATTACTTGAGCACATTTAAATGGTTTAAATTCAAACCGTGAGAATTTAGGTTGATACAGGCAGAAATTATATTTCAGGAGTTTCTACAGTTGTTTTCCTCTCTGCGTGAAAGAGTTATATAGTGAATGAGATAGGTACCAAACAAATATCTCTCACAAACTATTACATTTGTATGTGATTGCCAGTTCCCCCAAAAACTAAGTGCTTTATACACAGTGAAACATGGCCAAAGGACCAAACTAGAGAAAACTTTCCTCAGGTATGTCTTAGCCCTGCAGCTGGGGCAACCGCTTTACATGCCTGCATCCCTTCAGGTTACAATGACCATTCTAACCATTCTTAGATAAAAAATACCATTGCAATGAGATTTTCATTTTCTTCTGACTGGAAAAGAAAAAGGAAAATCCTCCTAATTTCTAAGACTACCTTCTTCAAAAAGAAATAGGCTTCAAGCATTTTTAAGAGAGAAAAATAAAACTATAAAAATTCATCCTCATGAAATTTAAGTTGTTCTTAACTTTTTGCTCAATAGTCAAAAACCATAATCCAAAACAAAACAAAGAAAATTGCTCACAGGACCCTTTTAAATTTAGATTAAATTAAATTAACTTTTGATTTAACTAAATTGGATGCATCTTTTAAAATATGATATGAAACAAAGGAAGCAGAAATTACACTGCAATTACAGGGAAGCTATTGGTGGTAAACATGGTTCCAAAGATGTTTGGGAATCAGATATCTACAAGGTTTCCTATTCAAATCTGTGCCAGAGCAACAAGCTCTGGCCTTGATAAGACTCACTTAGGATCCTATCTGTTTAAGACAGTCTTTTAAATACAAAGGTGAGAAAGAACAGAAGCAGAAAGTGGAAGAAACCACCTTACATATTTTATTAAGTAGGTCACCTTCCAAAAGTTGTCACTTTATCTCTGTCCACTTAAAAAAAATTGACATAAGAAAATGTAAGTATGAGGTCTCATGTTGACTTTCGTGGAGAAAAGCATATGTAATAATATATGACAGGATCTGTTAGTACACAATGCTGTCAGCAGATATTGCCAGCTCTGAAGAGGTGTATCTCACAGTGACAGAGCACACATTTGCACATTACAAGCATCTGTATCTATTTTATATACAATGACAGACTTGTGCTTCAAGACACTCTGGCAGACTGAAGCAGAGGTTCCAATGAAAGTCTATTTATCCAAATAATATTTTTTAGTATCCTGACACAGGTTTGCCCAACAACATTTATAAAAAAAACCATGGCTAAATTTATATAGCAGTTCTTGCCACACAGGCATGTCATGCATTCTGCACATAGGTGGCCAAAACCACCAACGCATTAAAACAGATTTCCTGCCTAGCTGCCATTGCATGTGACAAGACAAAAATAAAACCTTGGGCCTCTTGTAAACTTTAATCACCATATTAACACCCATGAGAAAAGCTTTGGGTGATTCCAATCTCGTTTAAGAGTGTTCAGCTGGAGATACTTACAGGATGTTCTGCTCCTGCTGATTGCTCATTATCCAAAATTAGCTCTCAGAGCAGTCTTTGCCATAGCGTCTGGCAAAGTGGAAACTGAACCTGTTTTCAAGAGCTTTTGACATTCTCAGGACCTCCGCTCTTCCAGGAATGCATGCCTTTACGGAGCAGGACGTTACACAAATTTCTGCAGGGAGAAGTCAAGAGCATTGTTACTTAATGACAAAATAAATCCCTGGAATAGTGGGGCAATGTTGGTTTTGTTGCTTTCCTTGTACGCTCACCATTATTTGGATTTTGGCTCCAGCTTAATGGTTTACAAGAGGTTCAGGTTCTGTAGCAGGTCCAAGAGGTCTTGCACACAATAGGTCCAATCCCAGAGGCTTTTGAAAGCAAAATCTTCATGATGTTCTCCTGCTATTCTGAGAAAAAAAAGTGAAACATTTGTACTTTCCTCAAAATATATACCTGATGTAAAAACCTGCCCTCTTGCTGAAAACTTCAGAGTTTGAAACTACCCGCAAAATTAAGTACACATGCCTACAAAAACAACAGCTCTTCAGTCAAAGCAGAGGAAAAAACACACATCTTTTATATACATAAAACCTCTCTAGTGCATCCTCTATAAGATATTTTAGCTGGTAATTCAAATTCCTGTTAAGGTCAGGCTTATGGTTTCTAAGCTTTGAAAACATGTAAAAACAAATTACATTTTGAGGCTTTCTTCAAATTTCTCCTCAGACAAAAGGAGATTACAGTAGCTGTTGAATTGATGTGCTAACATAGTTTATTGGCTGTAACAATTTTCAATAATTTGTTGCGGTAACTTTGAGCTGATAAAATGTTGGCAAGGTTTTTTCCTTACATGAAAATGCTTTTTTTTTTTTTGTCAACACCTGAGATATTTCGCAAGTTTTCTCATCAGGAGAGGTCTGATTATTTTGTCAGATCATGTTTTGATATTGTCAAAACATTTACATTTGTGTGCTTTTCATTTATTGCTATGTTATGGTAAAGCATTTGATTTACATGTTAAATACACACTGCATACTACATTTAACAAAATGTAACCTGAACCAAAACTGAACACAAAACAGAATCGGACAAATTAAGTTAAAACCAACATTTCTCACCTTTTTGAGATGAAGATCTGGTTTTCCAGGTGAAATATTTCCGTTCTTTCACAGGACATATTTTTTTGTGATTCTTCATGAAAGTTTCCTGTAGAATGCTGTGTTTCCACTGGCTTTGTGATAGCAGTGGAAATGTGCTCACTTAGAGCACTTAAAAAATAATCACATCGTCTCATTTAATTTTTTTAATTTTTTCTGCTTCCTTTCACTCAACATCATTATTTTTTTTTTTTAAGTTGTGGTAAATGTTGCCTGATACTGCTGCATTTTTCCATACGAAATTTCTTCTAATGTGGCTATTATGTAAATAAATATGTCTACAATATCCTTTGCTACATTACAAAATAAAGCTTTAAAACATATGCTTCTTATAATTCATCTGAAAATTAATGAAACACTCATTCTTATACAGTGGGTTTAGGTTAACTTTGAAAAACTATGTGAAAACACTAAACTAAAATAAATGAGATTGTTGTGAGTGTAAAATATCCATTTGAAATACGTACTTTGGTATTTAAATTTAGCTCATTCAGCCTCTGGCGTATGAATTTGGAGGTAAGCCAGTTTCTCTTAAAAATAATACAGTACTATGTAAATCCAGAACGGACCGTTTTGGGCTGAAGCTGTGCTTTGTTTCACCAGCAGTCTTTTTATGTGAGGGGAAAAAAACTACTTAAAAATTAAAATCATGGTGTATGAATGTCAACAAAAAGATTTTTCCTTGATTGGAAAGGATTGATTCTGTCTGGCATTTCCCAAATCCTGACAATTTACTCCTATGGAAGACGTAGTCTCCACTAAAATAGCTGTAATTAAGAACAGTGATTCTGTGCTGGTGCTGGTCCCAGCCTGTGGTCATGGCACGGATGGATGGCAGCAAGGAGCCAGAGGCAGAGCCATGCACAGCTGTGCCCAAATGCACACACCCATCGCCAATGAGTAACACGCTCAGGGCTGTTCCTCCAAAACACAGAAGGGGTCGATGAGTATGCACAGGAATTGAAAACAGAATTTAAAGGAAGAGTTCATTGATCCATGTTTTACTTTTCACTGAATATTCTGAGTTGGAAGGGACCCACAAGGATCATCGAGTCCGACTCTTAAACAGCACCACTGCCTTCCTGGTGGGAATTGAACCCCCAGTCTCTCGCATGAGAGACGGGGACACTCATCGCTGTAATAAAGTGGATTTTCCCTCAGCATAACAGAAAAACTGATGTTCATCATGGGGTGTCCCAGAGGTATGAGAAGTTTAGAGAAATGACATTGCCATTCCCCATTTTAGGCTGGACCTGAAGGTCCGCAACAGCTCTGCACCAGACTTGCCTCTACAGACAAGTTGAAAATACTATGGCAAGTGCACAGGTGCCGGAGGGGCCATGGTCACTTATTCTGGGCAAAGCCACAGAGAGAAAGGTGGGACAGAGATGCATGGCTCTAGAGCTATCTTTAGACAGAATAAAACCCACTCACTCTGTATAAATGAGCAACACTCTCCATGGAGTGCCCTTGTGAGCGGGTCTCTGTGGTGACTTGTCCAGCAGCCCCACTGCACTGAGCCTGTGCTCTACCTGAACGGGCATTGTGCGAAAGAAGGAATACCTCACAACTTATCACAGTGGTAATATCTGTGGGTGAAGCATCCTGTACAGCTTGCATCAGAGAAACTCAGTCTTCAGAAATACATATTTTTCTCTGCTTCTACTAAAGTCAGAATAAGCCACACATTCATTATCTGGCAGCTGCTGAAGGAGCAGTTACATAGGGAAGAGTTCAGGACAAAGCACAGGAAAGGAGCAGAGCGGCACAGTTCAACTTTAGAGGCAGAGCTCTGCCTTTTGACTCACAAATATGACAGGAAGCAATGCAGCCTGATCAAAGGGCAGTTTGAACCATGTACAGCTTCCACTGAGAGCAATCCACAGCTGGCCAGCCCTTTCCAACATCAGATCAATATTTGGCACAAGCCACTACTGTTTGCTTTCAACTTGAGTCACTAAGAAAGACCAAAGTTTTTCAGGTCATATGGACAATTCCTTCCAGAAGAAAAAGTGAAAAACATGAGCATTTGCCAAATTGAGTGATATAAGAATGATATAATATTGTAGTTGTTTTACAAGAAGTAACTTTTCCAAACATCACACATCCTTCTTACAAATGGCATGAACGCACTTAGAAACAGCACTCTGCGTAAACATTCAGGTGAATTTATTCTTGATCAGCCTGTTATTATCTAGGACACCTCTCAAATCAATCAAACTCTTCTGTAATGGAAATATTTCATAGCAAAAATTGTCATACCTTGTAAAAAGAGAAATCCATTTCAGTGCTGTACACATAACATCAATTTAAAAATCACTTGTTTGACAAGAAGATAGATTTTTGTCAAAGTGGCTTGGATTTTGGGGGGAGGAGTTGCAGGGGTTATGGTTAATGTTATAAGATTAGGACCACTGTTTGCAACTTACCTTTTGAATGATGTATTATGTTAGCCAATAAAGCAGATCTACTGTGGCTTTCATCAGTTTCTCTTTCAGTGCTAACAGCAGCAATGATGAAACTGAATTTTTGTGAAGAAAAAAGCATCAACAAATAAAAATATATGGTCACACATCAAAGTGCCCCTGCTATTCTTGTTGTACATAATTCCAATTTTTCCTCCAAATGGCCAAAAATAACCAAGCATCAAGGTTGTGCTTCTCTCCATCTTCTTATTAGACACACAGGGGTAGTGATAGCTTGAGCTCTGAGAACTAATTTCTTATATAGAGTTGTGGAGACAGGTTACATCTTGCCTTATGGCAACGTGGCTCTTCAGAAGAGTAGAGACAGGAGGAGATGGAGGAGTCCAGCTGGTACAGTCGTGTTGAAATCCAGGTCCAGCTCTTGAGCAACTGAAGTTAACAAACCCAGATTTACCAGTTGCAAAAAAAGACCTGGGACAGCTCAGAGCACCAAACATGTGCTGTGCAGGCGTGGCTGCTGCAGAAGTTAGGTATGGGCTGACCTGAGGAAGGCAGCCACTGTAATTCACTCTGCCTTAACTTGGTGGAAGCACTGGTGTGGTAGACAAAATGTGCTTCAGGATAAATAGTGTACTGGTTTGATTTAGCCTTTCTTTCAGCAAAACAAGGCTGATATTCCTGAGGTTTGAAGCCACTGTCAAAGTGCACAGACCATCTGTTTGGCCTTTCCCAGCTCCTTTCATGATGAGGCTAAAGAGAAAAGGCTGTGCATATACAGTTACCTCCACTTGCTAGCACTGATCTGTTTCATCAGCATCTTCCTGGTGCTCTCCAGGAGGAATGGGTTGACAGGCACATGCCAGGCCAAGTGGGTAAGAGGATATCACATCCTCTGCAGGCAGCATGTAGGTGAAGAGAAAGGAGACAGAGGCTCCCGTGAGAGGTGAGTGGGACTGCCAAACAACAGGTTCCAGTGCCACCAACACCCCCCAAATCAGGTAACAAAGTCCTACTTCAGCACTGGGCACAAAGAGGTGTGGAGGGACCCAGGCAGAAAGGCCAGTCGTGCAAAATCCCTCCTGCCTGGGGACAGCACCCTCTCTATTAATGGAGCTACAAGTCATTTGCAAATGGTATGGGGACAGATCTCCCAGAAGACTGTTAGTCCCACAACAAACTTATCACATAGCATCTTTCCAATTTAGGGCTCCCCTGCTTCCTCTTTTCCCCAGATGCATCTTTCTCCCTGACTGCCTTCCAGCAGATCCTGTGTGTGCACAGCACTGGTTCCGTCACACCAAGAGTGTGCAGTTGGTTCACTGTCTGCATCAAAGGCGCCCAACATCTGACGGGCTCTTGTCCAGCTCTGGGCCTGTCTGTCGGGCCCATGCGCAAGAGCAGATGGAGAAGGTAGGTACAGTATGCTGTAGGTAGCTGGGAAACCCAAGCAGAAAATGAGCAGCTCTAATAATAGAGAAAAGAAAGCTCTCTGTGTTCAAATATGGGCAAATGAGGTTGGGCCTGGTTGAGAGGAGTATTCCTGAGCTCTTTAGAAATGGGAAGACTAATGTGAAAGTCTCAACTGTTAAGTGGAGAACCAAAGCTGAGTGATAAAAGGCCAGGTTAAATGGGCTTTGAGCAACCTGGCACAGTGGAAGGTATCCCTGTGTGTGACACAGAGGTTTGGATTTAAGTGATCTGCAAGGTCCCTACCAACCCAAACCACATTATGATTCTATGAAAAACTCTCACACAGGCCTTGCATGCCAATGCTGAACTGCTTTTTCAGTTAGCTAGCAAAGGTTGCCTGACGCCCCATTCCAATTCACATGGGCATCTCTGGAAAAAGAAAAAAAGTCACAGTAGTGCTGTGTGTCCTCTCTGTCTGGCAAAGAAGGACAAGAAAAGAGAGGTGAGTGTAGATCCTGCCTATACATGTTGATATGAAGTTAAGGATGAGCAGAGTATGTGTGAAATACACTATTAAAAAATTCATGTAAACCCATAGAAATAGTTTGACATATAAAATGATTTTTGACATATAAAATTATTTGTTCTCATGAATTCCCTCATAAAAGCCTGTATGTATTTTCTTACGTCTTTCTTTCGGCGACAACTAAAATCCACAGATGTTCTCTTACAATGGAAGTTTCAACAAAACCTTTTTACTGGCTCTTTTTTAAACCTTATGTAGCCTCATAACTGGAGAGTTGATTCATGTGAAGTTGGTGACAAAACTGAGTATTATGGAGAAGCACTTTCTAGAGAAAGAGATCATTTAAATTCAGCTTTTCTGTTGCTATAGGAAAAAAAGCAAGAAATTCTACAAAACATCCTTTCACGGTTCTTCATTACTCCTAACATTTTTCATTTTCATTCAATCATAAGGTTAAAAAACGAGTTTGTGGGAAGAAAAAAAATTAAAAACACATACACCTGCACACATGCAAATTCACCTTGAAAAATGTTTGCAAAAAACCAGACTTCCCCCATATAAGATACAGAGTCAATTTTTTTTCCCAGCAAAACTCCCTGGAGCTGACAGGAGGGCAGGACTGCCCCCCGCCTATGGCATAGCGATCCATCCTACATTTAATACTTGCTGGATCTCTCCCCATTCACTTTAGGACCTCAGCTCTTTGGTGGTCTTCTGTTTTGACATCTGCTTACCCTTATCTCTAATCAGTTTTGCTGATAGACATTTCCCCTGAGTGCGGAGACATTGCCTAATAGATTTTTTTTTTTAAAAACCAACTACTACTTAGTAGTCAGGAAATTATCTTTGTGGCCTGCAAGGGTGAGAGACACTGTTCCTAACATTCCCATGCAGACAGCTAAGTCTCACCCAGCTTTATCTGATTTGCTCTGTTTCGCTCTTTATACTCTCATAGCATAATGGCATAATGACCACAACGTATTTTTGTTGAACAACTGTGCAATTAGGGACAATATCCCAAGGCACCAAATGATCAGAGAACACACTGTAAGTTACTGTGAAATAATATGGTAACTTACTACAGTTTGTATCAAGAGTTACACTGTTTGCCAGACCAAAGAACTAAACCTGGAACACGAGAGGAGCAGTTGTACAATGTTACTTGATGCAAAATTTTCAGAAAAAAAAAATCACACATCAAAGTGCAAGGTTTTACAGAAAGATAAATAGGTAAAATGAAATGTTTTTTCTCAGTTGACACAGGTGCTTCTAGGATAAGCATCTGTCTATATTTAGCTCTGATTATTGTGCAAAAGATGGTGCCTCTCCAACAGATATAAATGCCGGAGGACCCCATAACAGGGCATGAGTTCTTATTATTTAGCAATGGTACATTGAATTTCCAGCTAAACAGATAGTGTGCATGGCAAACTAAATATCAAACAAAAAGCGGTCCCAGCACCTTTCAGTACCTTAGAAACCAAAACATAAAACAGAGTACGACAAAGTATACTGTGAAAAAATTTCATACATTACAAGGACACTTGAGAAAATCTCTGACAAACTCCTCTGTTGATGATTTTAACAGAGGAAAATAAACCGCACAGATATGAGGACATGAGTCCTGGGTGATTTTAATTTTAACTTTCCGTGGGAGTGGGATAGTGAGAAATGTCTGCATCTGGGCGTTTAAATAGTAGTCTTTCTTTTAAAAAATCAATTTTTTTCTGGGTCTATCAAAAGTAATTTTTATTGAATTTCCTCCTTCTGGTTTGTTTTTATTCTGTTTCAGTGAAAACAAAGAGCACACACTTGCAAAAACATGTCTGAGTCCAGACGGTCAGTGCAGGAAATTCCTGCAGTTCTGGTGAAAACTGTGACCAGAGGAAGGAGGAGGGGGCATATACTGAGCACCTCTGCTGAAGAACAAACTGTGGCCTAAATACAAGAGACATCTGGCTGTTTGAGGTCTGCCCTGCCATCCATGAGCACACAGACAGGTCAGCCTGCCAGCTGGCAAGAGCTTAGGTGTGGTGATGTGGACTTTTACCCAGTGGTCCAGGTTAACACAAGAGCGCTGTGTTGGGAAGGGGAACACCCCAGAAAATGTAGGTGGGGAGTAACCTCAAGTTAGGTTTTGAAGCCACACTGTAATCCATAGGAATCTGGAGTTCCAAGTTCCAGTGCTTAAGTATAACTTTTTTCACTTGTTACTGAAGAATCATGCAAATCTAAAAGGTGTTTATAAATTCCTGTATCTATATTCATAGCCGAAACAAAGTTCAGTGTGGACCCATACATCATCCCCAAATAACTCAGATTGCTCCTTTCCATAGAATCAGTAACGACTCTATAACCTGCTAACTACAGTTTATAAGTTCATGTGATTTAACAAGTAAATACAGCAAAGCCAGGAATGTAAAGTCTGTGCTAGACATTCATGTTTTGATGGCTCCTCATCTCTGGGCCTTATCTACAGTCTTACCCCAGCAGCTGGCAAGTACCGTCTCCAAAGTGCTGATGTCTCTGTGCAGTTTTGGATAGGGAAATAGTATCAGATCTGTTTCCTGGGAAAAGGCTACGCAGAGCCCCAAGTTGTGCAGTCAGTTTTCTTGTCGCTTCTTGCAAAGCGGTGATCTCATCCTTGCTGTCTCCAAATTTTCTATCTCCAGTGTAGGAGAGGGAGACAGCAAGGGACAAGAAGAGAGGGAGAGGGAAGCTATGAAAAGAAAGATCCCATTGTTAGAGTGTTCTTATTTGTGTGAATATTTGCCAAGACAACAAGATTGGGTCTGATGACATGAACTCAAGGGTCAGTGGGGAGCTGTGCAAGAATGCCTGAACTTCTTGTGCTCACAATCCCTAGGAAGAAAGCAATTTCCAGATGTGAGTGAGCCTTCCTTCAGCCATCCAGTCCCCTAAGCATACCAGACTGTACAGCCTGAAGATGCCTGAACCCATTTGTATGGCTACGAAATTGCAATATTTGCCTTGGAGGGAGACTGCATCAAAATCCTAGATCCAACCACCAAAGCACCTCAGGTGTGTTGGAGATAAATTAAATTCAGCTTCAGGAACATGATAATAAAGGACAGGATAAATCCAGGATCCATCCCTAAGACAAGATTAGGAATGAACTGCAAAAGCCCAGGGCTGTGGTGTCTGTCTTGCATGAACTCTGTGCAGAGATCAAGCCTCTCTCTAAAATCAAAAACAAGACTTAAAATATTCAGGTACTAAGAGCTGTTGTCAGAAAGTCACAAAAAAAAGAGTCAGGTACAAGCCCAGTGTCAGCCTTGAGTAATTCTGTTCTATGCCATCACCATTTAGGAGAGAATTTATTCTGAATCCACATCAGTTTACACCTGCTGAGGATGGATCCACATCCATCCATCTGGGTCTCACCAGAAGCAATCACAGCTAACAGGAGATCTTTGTGCTGATGGGGTTGACAGGATGCACTGACAGGACAGATACAGAATCTGCAAAAGCCAATATCATGGTTGCACCCAGGAGGGAAAAAACAACACTTATTCCAACTAAGCTTGTTAGATGGTGGGTTCAGAGGGGACTGCTGACATTCAGTCATTAAGTTTAAAACAAGTCTGAAACTTGCGGAGTCTCAGACTCACTCATCTGTGCACAGTTGCCAGCAAGGGGCATCTGCCTTGATGTGACTGTGGCTGCTGGAGAGACTAGGTCTCCACTCAGAGAAGACTCTTGAAACCGCACCTCGTCCTCCAGAAAATTATTCACTTCATGCTTAGCGTGGGCAATGGAGCTTCACTGCCCAAGACTCAGCCAAAGAGAAAATAAAGGTCTTTTCACATACACATAATATAACAAAGGGAAAAAAAATATTGAGTTGTTTGTTCGTTCCTGGGTGTTGGTTTTTGGGGGGTTTTAGTTTGGTTTTTTGTTTGGTTTGTTGGGGGGTTTGGAGGTCGTCTCTTTTGTTTGTTTGTTTTGGGGAGGTTTGTTTTGTTTTTTTGTTTGTTGGGGGTGTGGGGTTGGGTTTTTTGGAGAGGCTTTTTCTGGTAGTAAAGCATTTTTTCACAAGCCACTTTTGCAGCAGGTGCCTGTGATTCTGCAGCAGACAAGCAACCCCAGGTCCAAGCCACCTCCTTTCCGCTCAGCCCAACCTCACCTCGTTTCCTCAGCTCCCTCCTTTCCAAGGACATGATTAAATGAGTGCTTGTGAGGGCTGTAAGCACTTGCTAATTTGAGGTTTGTCTGGTAATAGTCCAATGGGTCTGAATTTCCAGTGTCTGTGGAGCCAAACTGACGGTATTCCGAGTTTTCCACCCCTCCTCTGCAACTTTTTCCAGAGACTGCTTCTCGCTGACATCTACCTCCCTGCAACTCCTCTCTCCAGTTCCCTCCCTGCCTCTTTATTTTTCTAAATCGACCTGGTCTTTGTTGTACTAATTAGATTATCTCTGCCTGAGGGACCCAGAGAGCAGTCCCGACGTAGCAAAGGCTGGAAAGACAGGACACATAATCCCTGTTATCAAGGGGGCTGTCATTTGGCATGTAGATCAACTAATTCTTTCAATACCATGGGAGCAATTGTACATCTTAATATTGATTTCCCCCCCCAAGATATGATCTCCTGCATTCCTGTATCAGCCTTGCTTCCCCTGGCTAAAAGGTTCCATTTATTATAAGGCAGCGCAACGGGTGCCTACCCCCCCGCCAGCTTTTTGCATTTACAAATGAGTAGGTGCTTTGAGAGAGTGAGAGAGCGAGCAAACACCAACGAGGCAAGTTAACACAACAACTTCAGGAAGGAACGGAGAATAAACGAAACCTACTGCACTTTCACTTTGCATTGCGAAGTAATTAATTCAGAGCTGACTGACATCAAAGGCTGAAGGCCAGTCATGGGAAGGGGCATTAGCAATAAATCATATGCTAAAAGCAGTAATGCTCTGAGTCAAGCCATGCTGCTACCGTTCAGCAGCCAGCCTGTTAAATAAGTTTCTGCTTGTTTCTCTTGTTCTTCCTTTCCATCCACCTCAATATTAATTTCAAGAGATGCTATTCATATTTTGTGCTCCATACAAATCATCTCGAGCTAATTGCAAAAAGGAAAGAACACAACAATGCACTGACTTCCACTTGAGATATCAAAATGCTTTAAACGATAATCAACAAATCAACTCGCACAGACCTAGACCTCTCCACCCCCCTTATCATGATGCCCCTTTCAAGGATAGCCATTGGTAACAGGATGTTCAAGGAATTTATTTCTGTCAGTTTAGAGGACTTTTCCTGATGGTGCACCAGAAAATTTCTTAGCTAGACTACCTTCCTAAAAGTGTAAGCCCCTAGACAGTCTATGTTCAATGGCTTGCACATAAGTTTTTTCTTGTACTAAATTAGATTAATATCACAACTCTTAAAAACCAGGTTTGGATGATATGTACAATTAATTTTCTACCCTCAGCCAAACCTAAGTTAGAATCAAAGAGGAAAAAAATAATTCCCAAGAAAAGAAAGAGGGGGAAATTCCTGCAGCTCCACCATCTAAGCAGCTCTCCTGACTTAGACCAGCTGAGAACTACTGCAGCTTTAACAAACAGCCTGTAGACCCTGATGTTGGCACCTGTTAATACCATCCACAGAGCTGAATACATTATATTGCCAGACAGGAAACTTTATCCACAGCACTGGGATCATGTCCTCCTCTTCCAAAAACTGTCATAGGATCTCTCACTTCCTCCTGGACAGACACCAGAGCCAGGAAAAATAGGACCTGGGTCCAGTGTCTCAGCTGAAAGCAGCCCTCCAGCAGTGCAGAGCTTCCGGTAGAGCCTGTACAGTTTTGCCAGCATCAAAGACAAATACACGCCGTGGTTTGAGGACCACTGTCTAAGGGCTCCCTTTTGCCTCAGTTACTCCCTCTCTTCTCCCTACTAGCCTTTCCATTTCTGCTTCCCAAGTGCCTGACTTTTCCAGCTAAGTGTCGGCTTTTATTTTTTCCCCCCTGGACTGCAAGGATCCAAACATCTAAATTACATTCAACATGTGACCAACACATGGACCTCTATAAAAAGATATATATGTATTTAAAAAAATATCACACACATTTCTACTGGTGTGATGCAGAAGGGTGATAAATCAAGAAAACACTTTATGTCTTCCATCATGGTTCGCATATACCCACAAAAAGCAACTTCATAAAAGAGCACAATTTCTTAAAAAATCAATTCTGGGCTGAATCCTCAATGGGGAAAAATGAAGCATGAGAAATAAGTTTTAAAAATACCCAACCCCACCCCAGTGTGGTGGGGACATGCTTCTGTTCTGAAAGATGTGAGGGAGGAAATTTTTAGTCATTACTGGGGGTTCAAAATGCGTACATGTTTCTGAGAGCAAGTCACTTAGGAAGTTATAGCTCTGCAAATACTGGGACCAAAGAGAACTGATTTTCTGTAATTTACATTTTGCAGTTGAGTTTTTTGCTGTTCAATATATTGAAAGTTTTGACTGAAATGGTTCTTAGCCAGGGTTGTCTGCCCTTTTGAAATCCTTGGTGTTTATTATAGGTTGTCTCCACAATTTTCCTCAGCTAGTACATAAATATATTGTCTATCCTCTAATCAGATATTTACTGCCATGAAACCTGTGAGGATTAAACATCTCTGAACTGTTTATTTTGTACTGTTCAATGATTTTGAAAATTGTTTTTGAGGCAGAGGTAGCCATACACACAACAACATGCATCATGAAACTCTGTGTACCACTTCTCCTTTGGGATTTGGGCTTAAATGGGTTTTGTATAAAGCAGCACAACAGCAGCTGAGATTTTCAAGTTTCTTCTAGTTTGTTGTATTTTGGAAACATCCCATTTTCACAGAAATTCAAAAACAATGCCTGAGATTTCTACGAAACTTCAAAATCCTAAATCCAGAAACACTGTTATGATGGCAAGCTCTTCCTGTGCCATTACTCTGTGTCTCATGCCTGCCCAAATCATAGTGCATAGTTGGAGAGCCTCTGCAGCACAAGGCAGAGGTGTCCTACCTATTTGGAGACTCCACATAGTTCAGGGTCCCTTATTCCAGTCCTGGAAGCAATCTTTCTGCAGGTGCAATGTCGTGTCTGACTGAAAAATGCTTGTGAGAGGAGGATGAATTATCTTTGTCTTGCTTTCCACTGTGGTGAGTGTTATCTGGAGACCTTTGCATTACACTCCATAGGCTTCACAGAGAGATCCAAAGTTTCTCTGGGAGACCTGATCTCCCCACCACAGCTCCTGGTGCCCAGAGCTAGGCAAAGTGCCAGGGAAGGTCCCTGGAGAGCTGCAGGGGAAGACAGCTTTCCCTTATGCCTGCCAAGTCTGCGGTCCTCACACAACTCTGCCAAGAAGGGAAAACCTGAGGAAATACATAACGGCACATTCTTCAGCATCATCTTTCCCCTTCTAGGCTTGCACCTACCGTGGCCCAGTGCCATGCAGCCATCTGAGGTGGAGGAAAGCTGCATTGCACCTTCTGTGGGATTCTGTGCCTTACAGCTCTCCTTTCCCTTTGCCGCAGATCAATTTTCTGTTCCATACCTCAGTGGTGGAGCCAGACCCAGGAATAACAACCCCACATCTCTGCTACTTGTAGGGTAACCAAACCTATACGCAAGCTTATAAAAATGTCCTCAATAATAAAAAATAAAAAGAAAAAATTCTAGGGGCTGCCCATAGCCACTAGGCCTAAAGAGCCAACTTTACACCATAAGGGGAAAAGGACACAGGCATCTCCACTCCATGGAGGACTTCAGAGCTTATCTGCTGTGAGGAAGGTCTGGGATGTATTCTGTGCATCCGTCCTGCAGCAGAAGAATGCGATTGGCAAGAGGCAGCTACTATCAAGCCCAACACATTCAGCAAATTCTTTGGCTCTTGTCACCTACCCAATGGCTTTTCCTGATCTTAACAGCTTGGTTGGCAGGGACCAGAGAAACAAGAGGAGCAGCAGGCAGAGCTGGCCAGCACCATGGCTTTTCTCAGATTGGCAGCCAGCACTAATGCTGGGTGTCTCTTTGGGAGGTGTCTCTTTGGGAGGCCCCCTGATAGGGGCTGCCACTCAGACCAGAGTAGTGGAGAAGATACTGGCACAGATTAGGAACCATGCCATTTCTTTGCTTTCACATGGGCCACCTAGTCTTGGAGAAACAAATATCCTGTGCACCACAAAATGCTTATAGATGCTTTTTCGCTTGTTCTCAACTCAAATCTAAGGCCAGAATAATGCTCACAGGCAGACAACCACAGTAGTTCTTCTAGTCACACTGGTAAAGCCAGGTCTGCTACAAAACTGGTTACTGCAAATTTTTGTAGGAGGCTTCTTGTGTTGCAGTGGATTTCTTCTGGGGGATTATTTATTTCCAGCCAGATTTTTGGTTTTGTGGGTAGGGGAAGGGTGAAGGTGAACACACACACATATCTATGAACAACAACCTTTTTTCCCATCCAAACTTCTCCCACAGGAATAATACAAACCACCTAAGAGATCGAGCCAAACAGCTCCCATAAGATGTCTGAAAGATTATTCTCTTAATGCAAGAATGTGTTTGCACCAGAACAGGCATATTAAATATCTTACTCCTGGTTTCCTCTTCCAGACATGCTACAGCATAATAAAAAACCACTCACTTTCCACAAAAATATTTCCGATATTTTCCACATCGTCCATTGGAGAGGAACTCTCAGCAGAGGGAAGAAAATGTTCTTTGATATGCAATTGTTTTTGTCTTTGACAACATGAATATTTCAGAGTGGAGGACATGACAACATGGCTTTGGATAGGAAAACAAGAACTATAGGAAACAGAATTTAGATGGGGGAGAAGGAATATAAAAGTCTGTAACAATATTAAGCAATAGAGTGCTGGAGAGACTTTCACAGCACCTAGGGAGTGTCACAAAATACATAGGAATTCTCACAAAAATCCAACCAAACAAACAAAACCCGAAAAACACCCACCTAAAAAAACCCCAAACCACCCTTAAGATAAAGCTATATTTATCCTGGCAGTTGCTAAATGTCGCATATGACAAAGCAAAATGAAAAATAACAGAATGATATTCTAAATCACCATCTGAATGCAAAAACTGCTTGACAGGGAGGGGATAGAAGGCTGTCTTTTCTCAGATCCCTGTTACGTCAGATAGGTCTTGATCAAGTCCACCAAACAAATTGCCATGTCAGGAAAACAATCCTCTACAACTGGCTCCTCTTAACAACTCTGCTGCCTTCTCCTCCTGAGCACAGGAAACAGAGTGGGAAAGCTGGGATCTCCAGTCGTCATTTTGTCATCCAACCAGTGTGTATAGCTGCATCACAAAGGCTTTGAGAAGAAAGGCATAATTTAATAGTTCAGAATTTAAAGATGTAAGTATGATAGTTTTTCTGGAACTCCTTTCATTGAAAAAAAGTTCATTCACATTCATTTAATCAGGTCATTATCCTCACACACTCTGATTTCTGTGCACGAGGCTGAAGGCTCTGTGTTTTCAAATTTCCAAAATTTTCACAAAGCAGCAGTCTGCTAAGCTCCCTGACTATTTTTCATCACAAAATTTAATTTTCATCTGCTTTGCAAAACTTCAGGATGAAGTTTCCATGGCAGCTGTCTGAGAAAGCACATGATGTTTGCTGAAAATTCCCATCAAGAGAGTTCTTGTTCCTGAGAACATTAGCAGAGAAGATGCATGTTTTATCTGTTATATCTCTGTATGTACAATGTAGCTTTAAGATCTACAAGTTTTGAAGAAGCACCTCGTAATTTTGGTAGAAGAAAATTCCAGATGGTGTTTGCAAACAGTGCTTTAAGTGAGGTTAGAATCAAAATGAAGAAAACAAAGGCAGGATCATGTGCCATCCAATTCAGGGACTCATAGGGTGAGGCTTGTAGGTAAGGGAAGAAAGTGATGGGATGTGATGAAGAACAGCAAAGAAGTAGCTGTGTTCAGTTGTGGAAGTGGGAGAGTTAGGAAAAGGAAATAGATTTCTCAAACTTTGGAGTGGCAAGGAAAAAGTTCAGGAGAAATTTCAGGGGAGAAGTAGCAAATGTATCAAGAAGGGTGAAGGTCTGGCCACCACCATCATCTCCAGGAAGACATGCCAAGGGAGGAGAGAAATGCAAGCCCTGTAAAAGTAGGGTTTGAAGTCTGCAGGTGCAGTATTTTGTCAAGCTGGAGAAGCTAGAGCCGTTCCTCTTGGATGAGAATGGTAGAGTGTACTGAGCTCAGCAGTCTGATTGTGTAAGTTCATGAGTTCAATGGAAACATTATAAAGTCCATTTCATAAAATGTGAGACTTACATACCATTTCAAAGGGTGAGCAGTTCTTCAAGCCATACTCCTGGGTGAGTGTTCAGTGATAAACTCATCAGTCCTGGAGACCTACTTTGTTTTGTGCCTAATAAATTAATATTAGAGTAATCCTCTCACACAGACAAAAAAAGTGTTGCAGTTCTTTTATATGCCCAGAGCAGGCCTAAATTACCTATCCTGGTTAATTGTAAAAATAGATTTCAGGATTTTATGGCTAAATTTGCTAGACTATTATTACCAGCTCATTATGCATGCTTCTTCTTATAGCTACCACTCAAAATTATCCCAAATAAAAAATAAAGAACACAAGTGACACTGCATTATACCCGGAGAGACGCTGCATCGTCTCAGTCTGGTATACATCAGTGGATTTTGACTCTTTCACGTGTTATATCCGGAGGTTAAGTGAGGGGGTGATTTTAACATACCCAAGTTCTAAGTGTCAGACATCCGAAGCAGATTAATGATGTCTGTGTAAAACTACTCTTGATAATATGCTATGGTTCAGGCCCCATCTCCAGTCTGATTACAGGACTAAAGCAACCTTCTCTCTTTCAATTCAAGCTTAAGTTGCCATTGTTTATCTTATTCTTAGCAAAGGCAAAGCTGAACAAAATTTATAAACTAGAGTTAGAGCTCACTATTTCTTGACTGGCTCGGGGCTGAGGGGAAATAAAAGCAAGGAAAAACCCTGTTTATTTCTGCCACAAAAGCTCAAACAATTGCTCTCAGATCACAATGAAGCTCATAGAAAGTAAATAATCATCTTGTGGGATGTTGAACACCCATAAGTTGCTGCCCTTATAAATAAAAATAAAGCCATAATTCCTTATTTCATAAAGGAATTATGGCTTTTAATGATTGCTCCTTCAAGATGCAAAAAGTTTGCTGAAGACATTACGTTGGTCTGAGTCCTGTGTTTTACCATGGTTCTCCCACTGACCTGGAGAGTGACGTGGAAAGGTCATTTTGCTACTCTGTGCCTTTGTTTTTCCTCAAAGTCTTCATCTTCTGCATTTGGCTCTCACCTTGCTTTCACACTGCCGAGGAAAACCTCAACTGCATCCTACGCATTCAGGGGTAACTAAATTACAATTAGTCAACCTGATGCCAGTGGGGTAAATCTGGATAGTCAGTACTTCATTACTCATTCCTATTTATTTGGCTGAGGTAGTCCAAAACCCATTTTTTAAATAAAGTAATAAAAATGTTGACAGAGGGTTGCTGCTTTTGGAAGAAAAAAAAAATAATGAGGACTTTCCCAAACTGAAAACTGTTTAGGGCACTACTCTCATCCATCACTTCATACTGCTCTGTGATAATTCTCCTTAAAATTGCAAGTCATTCTCTATCGATGTACAGGGGCAGCTCTCTAGCAAGACACAAATAGAAACAGGCACAAAGCTGCTTATTGGTAAATAAATCAAAGAAGAGGAATTGGGAGAAGGAAACAACACAAAGAGTTCTCTGTCAGGATAGCAGATATTTATGTGAGATTCACTGATGCTTCAGGGCACTGGTGCCATTTTCCAGGGTATGAATGGGTGGATCTTTTGCATACATTTTGCTGGGTTGACTTAAGTAAATCTTGACAACTCTCTTTCCCTGGGGACTAGACTAAAAGTATTGTTTAGAAATCTAATATATGGTTTATTTACTCGATTTGTGCTGAGCACTACAGTTCCTTCAGGCCAGCTTCAGCAGTCCATTACTCCATTAATGCTCCATTACTGAAATTAGTGCTGTAATTGGAAGGAGGGAGGATGATGGGGAAGGGGACACTTTTTAAAGGAGCAGGTCCGACTTAATCCCATCACAGAAGAAAGCAGTAGAAAAATCTCAACTGCTCCCTCCCAAGCCCTTGCCTTAGGGAAAGGATATTGAAGAGAAACTTCTCTCTGGTGGATCACATGCAATAGCTGTGCAGTGAAAAGACAGGTCTTAAGAACTCACTAGATGGTTTTCCTTCAAATAAGGACACAAAAGCAACACCAAGAAGCCTCCACACAGAACTTCCATGTGCCAGAAATCAGAAGATACCTAGGTTTCACCCTAAGCTTCTGGTCCATCAAATGGAGAGGGCACTGCTAGTGGGACCACTGGTACAGTCTCCTCCTATTTCCCACCACATTGGCAAGCTGCAATGGACTGTTGCACAGCCTTCACAAGCCTGAGGAGAGCTAAGGGTAGAGACATGGTGCTGGGCCAAGGAGGTGAGGCACAGCGCTGAGTTTGGTTCCCCCCACAGGCTCTCCTTGAAGTCATGGACGATGTAAATGTGCTTGGGGTGGCAAAGACTTCTTTTGCTGCTTTTCTTTACTCATCCATTCCCCAAAATACTTCGTAGCATGAAGGAATTTAGGATCTGTGTATGAATGCTACTATTTACTAATTAGTCAGCTAAAATACAAGGAAGTTTCATGGATGTCGTATCCAAGAATTTTATATATGCATACAATCACACAGTTTGCAATCATTTTTAATATAAATTGTAAGCTGGTTACTGAGTAACAAATGCACTGTACAGTTATTCTAGTTAACTGACATATATAGTATGTAAATATACATACTTATTGGTTTAGTTAAATAGAAGACCTGTCAGAAGTCTAGCAGAAAGGTAATACAATAGCCATACAGAAGTCATCTGTTCAAAGAGATTAAAGAATTTATAATAAGAAAAATGCCAGAGTTTTTAGCTGGGATGCTGCTGGTTCCATCTTCCATCCTGTGACAGGATTTGTTTAGCCAAGGCTGGAACTGGAAATTCCCAAAGGAAACTAAAGAATTAGAATATTTTCCCCATGGGGGTGAGGAACTGTGAGGACAGGCAATAATCCTGACTTTTTTTATGAAGAGCAGACTGATATAGAGATAGACTTTGCTGTAGGGGTCAAAACAGCAAAACTTGGGCATTACATCATGGTAGGGCCCAGGGTAACGTTCACATCACATCCTTCTCATATTTGGCATTGCTCCTATTGCACAGACTCAATAGGATTTACTCTGGAAAAGAGTTGGATTGCTAGGATAAACTACTGCTCTGGGAAGGGAGCCTCCAAGATCTCCACAGCCTTACCCTGTTGCTGGCTGCTTCCAGTGAGAGCTAAGCTGCCAGGACAGGGTCAATAACAGGGAGAAGGCAGAGGCCGAAGGAGGTAGGCATTGGAGAAACTAGGTCTCACCTTCTCACAACAAAATTCTACCCCAAAATTAATTGACCTGTTCACAAAACAAAAAACAAAGGAACCCAAACAAATAAACAAAACCCGAATCAATCAATCAATAGAAATACCAAGCAACCACATATATCTTACATGCTCACAAAAAAGAAAGTTAGCTCTTTGAAAATCCAATTTAGTAGGGTGGTAAGTGTCCCCACCTCTCACGAGGGAGACCGGCATTCAATCCCCACCAGGAAGGCAGTGGTGCCGTTTGAGTTGGACTCGATGATCCTTGTGGGTCCCTTCCAACTCAGAATATTCTGTGATTCTGCAATTCCTTTCAGACCTCTTTTTTGAGGACAGCACTGCGCCCCTTTTGACACTACTGTCAAAAGAGCTTCTGATCAAGGTGGCTTGTTCCTAAACCTCACAAAGTCTAAGACACATGGGCAGGCTAAGAGTTTGTCTTCCCTTCCTTATCACAAATCTGAGTCACAGGAGAAAGCTGAGGGTGTGAAGGAGAGCTGCATCAGCAAGTGGAGCAGATTAGCTCTGGGGATGGCTGGAAGCCTCTTTGAGGGCTACATGTATCCTTCATGACCCAGGTTGCTGGGGCAATTAGTTGTTCCCTCTCTGGGCATCTGGCAGCACCTCAGAGACCTGTGTGTCTGGCTGTCAGGCACCAAGTCTGCCCTCCACCAAGGCCTTGGCCCAGAAATGCATCATGCATGCCAAGATGCTAAATATACTCCTGTTGGTGAATGCCACTTAAAGAGGACTTTTATAGGAGGTTGCAGAGGGATACTTTAGGTTGGAGATGGAGAGGATACAGTAGAAAAAATGTTTCAAAAATAATAAAACCTTGAGTCTCCATCTTTCTAACTTTCAAGTTACCCTGGATTTCTCAACAAGGGCTTCAAGACGACAGAGAAAACTGGGAGGGACAGGTGAATGCTCCCTCAAGAATTAAATCCCAATTAACACTCTATCAGTGACGAAGGACACATTTTACATGGTCGATTAAAAGACTCCTCCCTATTGATCTTTGCAGCTAATCATTGTCCTACCCCTGCTTAGAGAGTGCAGACACAAACCAGCGATCTAAATTTATTGAGAGTCCTGACAATCAATAGGTCAGACTCACAGAGAAGCATTACACAGAAAGCATCTCCACTGACTCATCACGGGCTGGCAGGCCCCAGGTCTCCAGCAGGTTCCTAAAGCCATTCCCCTCTCTACCTGGATGGTTCATGCAAGGCCAGGGCTGCTCTGCATATGCTCCTTGTCAAAGCTCAGACAAGCAGCCCGTGACAAAACAACAGCCGCAGTGATCGCTCTTGCCTTCAACTCAGCATCACGGCGTGAGAGATGGATACCTGGAGGCAGCAGACAGCCTGCCATGTGAGCCCTGCAGTTTTGATTTAAACAAAACAAAAGTGAGTAGCTGTAATTTCACAGATGGGAGCAATTCATTAGCTGGGAAAAGATGTAGTTGCTCTAATCTGGAGTGACTGGGGAGCTTTTGATGCAAATGGCCATTTGCAGCTGCCTCTCCCTGCCTCTCATCAGGTCAGTGTTAGGCAATATACTGTGAGATGGAAAAAATCAAACTGTATATTAATTGAGAGCCTGCAACAGAGTGACAGCTTTGCCAGGCAATATTTTTGGGTTTTGCCAAGTGCCTGGGTGATCTGCCACTTCTGAATTTTATAACGCGTGATAACAAGTGGATCACATGCTCAATCAAATCACCTGGACAATTGTTGTTCATACGACTGCAATGGAAGGGTCAGAACTCCATGCAAGTGACTGAGCTGAGCACCCTGATTGTCCAGGACCAAGAGAGCAGATGTGGGAAAACAAAGCTAAAAAAAAAAGCCGTGTCACATTTTAATCAGTTATCATCTGAGCTTGAGTGCCTTGTGCAAGGCTGATGGTACAAAGAAGCCTTTCCTTGTTCTCCAGTTACATTACAGCAAAGCACATCCTCTGTAGCCCGGCACCCTGGCCAGTACGGGCAGAGTACTTTTGGTCTGGAAGAACTTTTACTGGTTGGTAAATGTCTGGGAAAGTGAGGACATGGGGGGAGCAGCTACAAAGAGCAGCCACCCACAGCACAACCTGGTATCAAGGATGGTAGTACTGTGAGTGGAAGGAAGCACAAGTCGATTTCTGTGCGTGGTGGTGTGAATGGCTTTTGCCTAGGTTGATGCTTCAAAAGAAAAGGCCTGCCTGGCTCAGCCTGGAATCCATAGGATTTGGGGATTTCAGCACATGGACATCACAAGGAACATTACTATCTTTGACATAAAGCAAGGGTGGCCCCTGTAACCTTCAGAGAAAAGCAGACTCTTATCTTTTTCAGCTAAGTTAGCTGGGTTAAGTCAAAGCCTAGGTCATGGCAGAACTGGTCCTGAAAGAAAACCACTGAAAAGTCTCTTGCTGACTGCAGCAAGCTTCGCAGAGTGTACTCAGTTACTGTGCACAAATAATCTAGCAATACACTCATGTGCTCAAGGTGAGAGAGGAAAGGAGAGGGATGGAAGTGCTAAGTGGTGACCTAGCTACTGTGGTGCTCTCTGCTTTTCCTCAACTACAAACACCTCCCAGTGCCAGAGTTTCTACAAGAATTAGACATAGTCCCAGCACAGACCCTTTAGAAGACGCACATGTAAACTGGTCAACAAAACCATTATAATATTCCTCTTTCAAGTAGAAGTCCTGTTTGTGGGATAAATAAATGGATATTAGTTTCCTGAAGTAATCTCCAAGACCAAGTTGCAACAATCTCACAGTAATAAAAAATGTGGGAGACATGGCAGTGTAGTGTGAAAATGCACAGTGGAAGATTTAAAGAGAGAGAAAGAAAAGTCCTAGGCAAGTTACATATTGTTTCCTTTCTCTCCCAGCAGGCAAAGATGGCAGTGCCACTATTGTTGCATAACGTCTTCCTAATCGCCTTCTGGTGCAGTGCATCCCACAACAAACATCTTTGAGAACAAGCATACAGGAAAAAAAGGGGTAAAAAATAGAGAATGGACAGAGTCAGTTTAATTTGGATTACTCAGTGATGCAAGAAAACTGCCTGAAGGACAGAAAATGGTAAATCTTTATATTACATGACGTTAATTACACTTGTACTGTGAGCTAACCCTATTAGGGTATTGTGCATAGACACAGAAGATGGTACTTCTGTGGTGTCCCTCACAATAAGGAACTGTCCTTGCAGGGGCCCAGCTCTGGGTTTTACTGCACTCTGTGTCACAGCCCATAAAGGCTGTTTAATGCACTTCCTTGCAAGTAAGTTTCTTTACGACTTTGCCAGATTAGAGGAACGGAGAGGAGCAGGACTTTCATTAACTTATTCTTGAACGTGACATCCTTTAACTTGATCTGCAAATGGGATGTGAATTCCTTGTCCTAGATGTCCCAGCTAGACCTCTACTGCAGGACTGGAAAAGTACTGCCGACACCAATGGTACCGAGTGTCAGACTAGGCTGGATCACTTGTGCTGATTTATCCTCCAGCATGACACCTTGGAGCACAGATCCTAGCATAGCCATAGCTGTGTGACGCTAACCCTCAGCCTGCACTCAGAAAAGTGGTAGAAATTAGTTCTTCAGTGTGCTGGATTGCTGAGAGACAAGTAATTACCTCCACGGGCTCATGTGGCAATGGACAACAGCAGGGATTCAGGGCCAGAGATGGAGTTTTGTTGGAAGCAATAAAGACCAGAGAAACAAAGAGAAAAGAAGTAACGGAAGATTAGAAGGCAAGAAACGTACGATTAATCAGGTTCAGATAATACCACAAGAAAGAATTTAGTCCAACCACTATCACATAAGGGCTTCAGACCATGAACAGGATTCTCTCACCAAGTGATCCCTCTTTCACTCAGGACAGTAGAGCTTGGCCAACACAAATGAAATTGCATGATGTTTCCCCTCTCCAAGAAAAATACATAGCTTACAAACACCCTAACCACCATTATGCTTGAGGCAAAAGATGTAATAGAGATAGCAAGCAAAGTGTTAAAAAATAAGATCCAAACAGACCAGAAGCAACCAGGAAAGCTACATCAAGGCAAACATTGTAACAGAGACCTCAAGATGCCCAAAATTTACTTTGGCACTGAGTGATTGCAAATCTCTTCCTCACTGATGGGTTGGAGATCAGTTAATCCACAGAGGTGCTGGAGTGTCTGAGCTTCTTTTGGAAAGCAAAAGCAAGACAAAGATTTGACCTGGACCCAATATGTATGAGGCAGCTTGAAAATTTCTCTGAGGCCCTTTTCAAAGCGATTGAAATGGGCTCCCAAGAGAAAAGGGATTTGTGCAGGCAAACTACCACAGCCCACATTTGTTATGACCAAAAGGCTTTGTCCAAACAATGATGGGATGGATGAAAGAATGAAAAACAGCCACTTGGTGCTCGAGAAACTGTGGATCTTCCAGATCCAGCTGGACTTAGCTGTGCACTGCAGGGATGAACCTTGCTAGAAGTTTCTGCAAGCCCTCCTCTACCAACTGAACTTCACCATGGGCTTCTCTGATCCCAAGCTTCCTGCATTTCCTGCACATCTCATTTTGCTGGAATTCAATGAATGCTGGCACAAAATATTGGGGTCTGTGTCTTCCAATCAGCTACAAGTGACAGCCAGTATTGGGGAAATATGTTCTTCTATACGCATAGCTACATCTGAGAGCACATCTGTCCATCAGCTCATACTGCAATTATAGACCCATGTACATAGCATTACTAGAGGATTTTTCCTCATGTACTATAGACATGCCGGGCTGGTTTCTCAGCAGTGCAGCAAGCTCATGCTATGGCAGACTCCCAAAAATAACTTCCTGCCTGCTAGAGATGCTCTGTGCACTTGCATGCCCAGCAGCAGTAATCAGTACAAGCATATGTGTGTGAGGAATTCAACCTGTGTGCATCACTGAACTTCACATGTGGGCTTCGGATAAACACTTTCCAGGTACATAATGGTTTTCAAGGCAAAATTGAGGCTTGGTCACTGAGAGGTGTCTACTAAACTCACTGTTTTTACAGTTAGAAGCAAAACAAAAAAAGTCAGCAGGAACTTTGGAAGTGAAGAATGTTGGTCAAGTGTAATTTTTCTTATAATTCAGTGCATTCAATTTAAAAAGAAGAATTAAAAAAAAAATATGCCATACCTGATTAATTAATTTTGGAAGCTGCTTTTTCTTTTTCAAAACCAAAATCAGTAGAACAGAGTGCAGCAAATGCAAGGGGCCTAGGAATGAGGAATGTACAGATTAGACATGCTGCTCTGGATGAGTCATTTTCCATAACAATACTCCATCAGAAATGGTCATAGAAACAAAATGAGAACAAATGGGTAAATAAAGGGTAATTTTATGTTCTGTAACTTACTGTCAGTAATACCGTGAAGAAGAGAGATGGTCTATAAGGAAAAAAAATTTAAAAACCTTGATGCTGCTCTATTTCTTTCATGAAGCACCCACTAATCTAAAATGTAACCTAGCAGGATGTGCAGATCTCTGTGAGAGTTTCACCTGTGTATAAAACCTTCAGCAATCCTTTCAAGGACCAAACTGCAATGGCTGGAAAAGAAAACTTCCCACATGGAAAAAATAATAATACAGGAAGCACCCAACTATGTTACAAGATTTTTTGAAGGTTATACTACATTCTTACCCCTAATACCAACATTTCACTATCAAAAGGATAGCCAGATACTACTTTTCTTGATTAATCCATTATATGTTTTTTTCTGAGCAAGTCTGCCAAATGGAAGGTATGTGAGCAGCAGGGCCCCATTATATGCCTCTTCAAAGGACAGTCATTTTCCACACCATCTCCTGAGCACCTTTGAAAGTTTCCCAGTTTGGCTCAAATGTTTTATCTGCGACATTCAGCTTAAAAGAGAGCATCAGTAAAGCAAACATCACCTGTTTTGTTACAAATGCATGTCTCATAGTCAGGTTCCTGGGTACCTCATTCAGTGTGTGCAGGCACAAGGCTTTTGCAGGGCTGGGACCTTCATATCTCCTCTCTAGAGTGAGGGCTAGTCATCTTAGCTCTGGTGATGTCCCTCCCCTCTTGGGGATTGACTGCTTTCACCAAACTTGCAGGAACAACTTACCTCTGAGATCTGGCTTTTTTTTAATCTGAATTGCCACCCAAACTGCCATGTCCTGGAGTTACTGTCAGGGTGAGAAGGAGCTGGAAGAGCACAGTCCCTCCATTCTCACTTCCTAGAAACACGGTGGAGAAAAATCCTAAACACAAGAGTAGAAAGAATGTGAAATGACCAAATAAAACAGGGCAAAAAGATGTTTCTGGAGCGGGAGAAACAGCTCAGGGAAGGTTCAGACTTCTGAACTAGAGAGAAGCTAACCTAGTACCTCTGAATTTTATCCCCACAGATCTCCCATCTGCTTGCATAGAGCTCCTGCCTCTCCATCCCAGTCCAGCTCACTCAGAAGATGATCCCTCATACAACCTGCCTCAGTGGACTTGTAGGTGCTCTGGATGCTCCCATGCAGGGGAGCAACAATACCAGAATGGGAAGGACGGTTGTAAATCACTAGTGCCACTGCCTAGCAGTTTACTAACCTTGTTGGGTTTTGTTTGTTTGTTTGTTTCTTCACAGTTCTTGAAGGGACCCGTGGGAGCAGAAGGATGAGAAGGAAAGAAGGAAAGGGGGAGAGAGCGTTTGTGGTGGGAGGAGGGGAAGAATGGAGATATGCTCACAGCTTTTCACAGCTGAAAACAGACCCCACTGCTGGTAATGTGAGAGGGCTGGAGCAGGCGCCAAATGGATAAGGCTGTAGACAGTGGGACCAGAGCGCTGATACTTGCCAGTACCTGCAGATAGGAGACAAATAATTGGCACATGTTAAGAAAAGGAAAAAAAAAAAAAAAGAGAGAAAAGAAAAAAAAGCCAGGGAAAAAAAAAAGAAAAGACAGGGAGAGAAAGACAGAGTTGCTAGACATCTGTATTTTCTAAATGTGTCTGGCAGGAGCCCCAGCAAGGAATTTAATCAGCAAGAGTTGTTTAAACTGGGCTTTGAAAACAAGCCCTGTGCTGCTAGTAATGAACTTCATATCATCTGCAACTCCTGTTTGCTGACGACATTCAATTTGTTAATTCTGCAGCTGGTGATAGGGGTCAGATATGAAAGTGACGATTGTTTTTTGACGTTCCAACCCCTGCTCACATCTTTCTAATTAATCCTTTTAGGAGCCACCAGCAGATCAAGAGAAGTGTAGGGAGGGAGGAAGGGGAGGAGGAGAAAGAGAGATGGTTATTTTGTGCCTGCCCTGCGGTTTCTCACCTCCCTCCGTGGTGGAAAGGAGACACAGGGGCATACCTGCTACTTCGTTCTATGAGCATGGGCTTTTCCAGGTGTCTTATAAAACTTTAATGTTGGAAAAGTAAGCAAAAATAAAAAAGAAAGCTCCCAGAACCACAAAATAGGTAAGGTTTGCAGGAGCAACAGTTGGTCATCTGGTCCAACCTTCCTGCTCAAGCAGGGTCATCCTGGAGCACACGGCACAGGATTGCATCCAGATGGTTCTTTAATATGTCCAGTGAGGGACACTCTACAACCCCTCTGTTCAGCCTGTTCCAGTGCTCAGTCACCTGCACGGTAAAGAAGTTCTTCCTCCTATTCAGGTGGAACTGCGTGTGCATCAGTTTCTGCCTGTTGCCTCTTGTCCTACTGCTTGGCACCACTGAGAAGTGCCTGGCCAGACATTGATGAGGGCTTCTCTGTCATCTCTTCATGAGGTTGAACGGCCCAGCTCCCTCAGCCTTTCCTCATAAGAGAGATGCTCCAGTCCTCCAGTCACCTTTGTTGTCCTGTGCTGGACCCACTCCAGGACCTCCATGCCTCTCTTGTAGTGAAGAGCCCAGAACTGGACACAGCACTCCAGATGAGGTCTCACCAAGGCTGAGTAGAGGGGCAGGATCACCTCCCAGGACCTGCTGGCAATGCTCTTCCTAATGCAGCTTGGTCTTTTCCAGTCCACTTCAGCACTGAAAAGTAGAAGAAAAAACTCACTCTGATTAGCACTAGTCTGAAAAAAAAATAATGGAGAGGTTTGATCTTTCTTTCCCAGTCCACCTCAGTACTGAGGTTTAGACTCACGTTAAATACATAATCACCAGCCTCCATAGAGCAGGAGAGCCCTGGCAGAAGTTGCACCTGTTCTGGGTCAGAGCTGAAGAAATAGTTCTAAGCAAGCGCTTGCTCTCACACAAAGGTCCCCCAGGAGTAGAACCGTGGGGGTACTGCCACAGCTGGGTACACACATCTACCCATATACTCTGTTCCAGCAGGATATAACGCTGAAACTTTGGCTCAGATGCAATGGCCCTAATTCTTCTCAAGAAAATAGAGATCTACCAGGTCATTCTAGCTGTGTATCTGCTGGACCCTGCTTTGTCTGCAGCCAAAAAGTGCACTTGCTTGCTTACATGCTGTCGGTGCTCTGGTTTTCCTATAGAAGGCATCTTCACCTGACTCCCTTTATTAAACAAGTACTGCTCTGGCCTCATAATGGTTTAACCATTCAGTATAAACTTGCAGTATCTGCTACTGTGAAGAGAAATCCAACTAACCACCATAAATGTGTTTCGGGGCGGGGGGGTTAACAGACTTTATCAGTACGTACAAATTGTACATAGAAAGAAATTCTATTGCTCTTTTACTTCAGACTTTGAAAAACAGTAAAATAGAGTTCTGCTCTTGGCATGTCTGGAACAAGACTAGCTGCAATTAAATTGGCCTGGATTTAAATCAGTAAGCTTTGCCCTTATGGTTTATCTTGCTCTAAACTTTGTGCAGAAAAGCTAGGAAAATACAGGGCAGGGGAAGAACTGAATGCTGGGTTTAAAGGGATGAGTCACATGAACAGGTTGACAGCACTCACCCGAAAAGGACATTACAGGTGATCATGCTCTGGGATTACCACCCAGACAGTAAGATTGACCATCTCCCTTAAGGCCTCATCTTCAAAGGGTGAGTGCCCAGCATGCACTGAGACATCAGATCTCATGAAGTTGATTTTAGCAGCAGACTGATGCTGGTATAAAGAACTCTACTAAAACAAAAGGATACACTAAAAGTAATTAATGGATCAATATATAAAGTTACACCAAACAAGAATCAGCATCATCTACAAAGGTATTATTAAAGGTGGAGGTATCTTCCTACTGGAGAATCACTGCCTACTGCTAGCAGGTAGCCTATCAAAGCCTGCTGGTAAAGGAAGAGGAGTGTCAGATGGCTGCCTGAGCTTCCTGGTGGGCACCAGCCCAACAGAGGACCAAGAGCTCTGCTACATCAGCTGGTGTTCAAGGACAAATGACTGGAAGGATTAGGCTGCACTGGGACTTCAGCAATTAAACAGCTTTTCCCCATCAGATATGCTGAAGACAAGAAAACAGAATTATATATGTAGTAAAAAATGATCAGAGGAGACTGAATTTCTCAGGCTATTTATAACTACATGTATTGCTTTTTTTTAGTAGGCTTTCACCTGTTGCATTTGTGAACATGAGCATATCTTTCACTCATGCAAGATTTATCAGTCTAATTTAGTTACTTATGGAAGACTTGTTGGCCCTGAACATCTCTGCAAGTGGCCATACGAACAGTGGCAAGTGGCTCATGGTATTCACTCTACTTAGCCGGAAGCACAAAGCACTTAGTAAAAAACATTGTCCTTTCCAGTGTTTATGTTCGGCTCAAGCACATCTGAGTCCTTTTATTCTCTGCATGGCTAAGTCCCACAGGTACTCTGTCACATAAAAGACATGATGTTTATTATTCCAGTGTTAACAAAGTACTTGAGGGAAACAGTAATCTACTTTAAGGGTTGGGAGGAGGAAACCAACCAAAACAAGTAGGGCAAGAATCACCAGCTCCAAGAGCAACAAGAGGATCTTTCACTGCTCAACCCTCTGCAGAGGTGTCCCTGTATAAGCCCTGTGCATGCAGTTGTACCCTCTAGCTGCATCTTAAATGGCTTTCAATTTGTTACACCACTTTTTCTCACTCTGCCATTCTTATAAGACACTTCTTTGAAATCACAGAATCACAGAATCACAGAAAATTATGAGCTGGAAGGGACCCACAAGGATCATCTAGTCCAACTCACCATCTAATACCCGTACAGTGACCAAGAGCGTAATACCAACCTAGATGCCTCACAGTCTGGCAGGCCGCTCCGAGCCGGAAGGGGCCCAGGGTCATCCAGCCCTACACCCCCCAGCTAGACCATGTCACTAAGTTCCTCGTCCAGTCTTCTCTTAAACACTTCCAGGGATGGCGACTCCACCACCTCTCTGGGCAGCCCATTCCAATATGCAATTACTCTCTCCGTGAAAAACCGCTTCCTAACGTTAAGGTTAAACCTCCCCTGGCGTAGCTTGAGGCTGTGCCCTCTCGTTCTGGTGTCGTCAGCCTGAAAGAAGAGGTCTACACCCATCTGGCTGCAACCTCCCC